>CM039317.1:107159592-107342092 GCA_022316695.1 Camellia oleifera | reverse complement strand
AGAAGTGATAAGACTAAACTACAGATTTCAAAGATCTAGAACCTTACGTTTCAAGTAGGCATCAAAAAGACTTCCGGTGACCCCTTCAATAGTGTCATCCACGGGAAGAATGTGCACCCTCTTCCCATATTTGACATCAGCACACTGATGCACAGAAACTACATCTCCAAGTCTGACCCTGAGGTTTGACCTGACAACCTTGTTCATCCTAATCTTTGGTTCATCACAAGTGTCGTCAGCAAGTGCAATGCAGATTGTATCTTTTCTTTTCTTGCCCTAAACACCAAAGGGCAAATCATAAGATGTGTTGCTAGAACCCACAAAGAAGTCCATGAACCATTAGATTAGACAGCCAGAATAAAAGGCAATGAAAACTCCCACATAAATTCAAGTGCAAACACACAACAACAAAAACAATTAACCATTGCCGAAACCAAATACTTAAATTCAACATCTAAAGTTTCCAAAATAGCCTAATTTCCTATAAAAACACATTTTCAAGCTATAATTACCCCATGTGCATTCACCCCAAATAAAGAGATTCAAGTTCAAGTCTCCTTTACTTTACCTATCAATAAATAAATAACCCCACGTGCATATATAAAGAAACGAAAAATTACAAGAACCTAAAAATATGCATCAACAAATGAATGTGAAAAAATGCCAATATCTTGGCAACATTAAAATCAACTCATCAAGGGCACGTCATATCTTTTGGTAACAGACACTACAACACAAAGCTTACATTGGCCCAATTCAGCTATGCTAACAACCCCACTACACAGCACACATGTTAGGCCTTATCACTGGCTCTCCGTCTCTCTATACAGTCTTGAATCAAATCGCTCATCCCCAAGTTCATCGAAGTTTTCTTTCAGCATGAACCAAAATGATTGTTGTGTACATATGAATGTGTCAACGCGCATATCAAACCCTAAACAAGTTCAATTCAAAATCCCATAGTAATAGTTTAATGAAATGGGTGTACAAATTAGTGCTTTAAATTTTCAATCTTTCACAAAAGAGTAGCATACCCAATTCACATATCCTAAAACCCCAAAAGGGGAATTCCTCAAAACAAGAAAAGAATCAAACACTACCCGGAAAGCCAAAACACTAATGTCAATAACTCCAACACAGTCTTACCAATTAATTCAAAACCAACCCTTAATTACCCAATACGAATATATAAAAATTTATTCGAATAATTCAAAACAAACCCAAGAAAAAAAAAAAAAAAATTGAACCTTGATTAAGATGGTGTCGCCACGGAAGAGCTGAAGCTTCTCCATTGTATCGGGATGGAGAGCAACCACAGAGTTGTCATCGTTGATTGCGTCGTCGACAACAAGCCGATTGGGGGACTTCTTGCGCTCCAGAATCGCAGTACTGAAGTCTCTCTTCGTTCCCTTACTGCGAAAAACACAATTAGAAGCCAAAATCTTCAAAACAAAAATCAAAGCGAGCATACAATATATAGAATATAGATCTACTTACGGGTCGGACGATTCAGCTTGGTCAGTCATCTTCTTCAATTACGCGAAGAACAGAGCACCAGGAGATAGAAAGAGAATTGAAGAGAGAGAGAGAGAGAGAGAGCGAGCGAGCGAGCGAGCGAGCTATGGCCGAAGAGAATGAGAAGACCGGAGGGAAGATTGGGGATATTTATAATGAGAAGTGCTCCCTTTCTTGTTGGGAAAGAAAGGTTTGGGGGTTTGCTTTGCTAATTTGCTTTCTTTGTTCTTTATTTTGTTTTTTTTATTTATTTTTATTCTCCTGCTAACGCCTTTTTTTAGAAGGTGATTGTTTTAATTAGAACATCTCCAATCATTCATCAAAATTTTTATTAAATTTGAGTAAAAAAATGTTAAATTTATCTATCTGATATCAACTGCTTCAAAGAAAGAATTTGAATTTTTATCAAATCATCGATTGACCGGGTGAATAACTGGCCAATCGACCATTCAATACAAAAATAAAAAAATAACAGTATATGCAAAGAAGAGATGGTGGATGAATTCATGGTGTGTGTTGATAGGCTAATAGCGTCAGCATGCTTTAAGTCTGTCAATGAGAGAGAAAGGCTCTCGAGAGGTGCTAATAGTGGTAGTGGTAGTGGTGGTGATAGTGGTGAAGAAAGTGAAATAGTGATTGATAATGATCCATTGTCCTTTGTTAATAATAGTGAAGTGGTCTTTGTTAAGAACAGCAATGGTGGAGGTGTGGGTTGTTCAGAAAGTGAAATAGTGATTGATATGAGAGAGTGTTTTGTTAGGAGGAAGATGAAAAGCATAAGATGGAGGCTCCTTGTGCCTGCAATGACACTCTCAAGGTTCATTTACATTTTTTTAAGTCCATTCTCTCTTCTTTTTTTCCTTCTCTTTTCTTAAATTTTACTTTTTTGCTTCACATGTCTGTCTTGGGTTTACCCCATTTCTACTAGCTTCCCCACCCCACCACAAGAACCTATCAATCATGTCATCAGGTGCAAAGAAGAGAAAAAGTACCAAAAAGAAACAGTAAAAGAAGGAGGCCAACAACAACAAAAACAGCTCAGCAATTCACTTTTTTGCTCCGACATACTACTTGCCCAGTTTGTCTGATGAAGATTGTGGGAATTGTTCAAGGAAGATGATGACCGGGGGAAATTGTTCAGCAACTCTCTCTTAGTCATGTTTGATTTTCATAGATGTTTTGGGGATTGTATTAATGATCGAATAACAATAATATTTCATTATCAGATTTTTGAATTCGTATCTTTTGGGATTATTCGATCAGATTTCTCCTTATTGAATTTGACTGGATTCGAATCAAATCTGATCCATTGGCAGCCTTTTTTTTTTCTTTTTTTTTTTCAACTGCAAAATTGCTTAATCAGCAGAGAAACCATTCTTCTATTAGAAACAGATCTAGGCTAAAGAAGTAAAACAAACCCAAAATTTAGCAGTTGGGAAACATAGAATTATTTATAGATTTCATGACTTTCAGCTCTCTAAAAAAAATTAAAAGAAAAGAAAAGAGAATTTGGGAAAATAAAAACAAATTATGGGATTGAACCAACATGAATCACTATGTTCTTATGGTAGACTTGATGAGTAGATATGGACATCTCAAGGAAGCAGAGCAATTAATTGTTGGTGGTCGACTGGGAGGTCAACCAGGGGGTTGACCTCTTAGTGTAAAATTTTCTCAAAATTTTGCTTGAGGTGGTCATCCGGGAGGACGTCTGACCGGTCGTCCGGTGGTCAACAGCTATACACAATAAATTGCTGAAAGACACAAGCGATCCTCAATTTTGGTGAAACGTTTAATATTTTCTTAATTTGATACCGTATTGGTGAAACCGTTGAAGTACAAAAATTACAAATTTTTCACTAAATTTAAATTTGATGATGAATTTGGTGAACGGTTAAAGATGGTCTTAGTTACTAATAATTGACCAGTGTAATATATATGTTATTTTAAAATATATATATATATATATATTTAATGGTATAATGTGTTACAAAAGAATAATTTTAATTTTAATTATTTATTTTGATAATATTTGTGCTATCATTCTATAAAATTGTTATTTAAATAATTATCTATTAATTTTAGTTAAATTATTTATATATTTTGATAATTTTGATTCTATCGTATTATAAAATTGTAATTATCATATAATAATTTTGTATGATATATATTAAATTATAAAATAGTAAAATAAAATACTCATTTTGATATTAAAATAATAGTTAAACTAGAAGAAGAATTAATAATATAAAATTAAAAGCAATTCTAAGTATTTAATTTTTTTATATTCATTTGGAAAATAGAAATATGTAGAAATAGAAATTATATAAAATTTATTTTAAAAATTAAATATAAATATGTTATCGTTGGATTATCATATAATAATTTTATATGATATATATATATATTAAATTACAAAATTGTAAAGTAAATACTCTTAATCAAATTAAAATATCAACTATATAAAAGAAATTTAATAATGACTAACCAAGAAAAAATTACATAACTATATCTAAACCCAAAAAAGAAAAAATAATAAAAAAATCCAAACGATCTCAATATATAAAGTGGTTAATGATATGTAATATGATGTCAAAACATAAAAGAACTTACTGTTTAACAATTGAAAAAGTAACTTAAGTAGTAAATCCAAACTTTAGAGGTTTCTTGAGAATATCATTATTATACAAGTTTTTTCTCTTATGAATTGTGATTATATAAAATAATGGCCCTATTTGGTAGGGCTTATTTTCAGCTTATTTCAGCTTGTAGCTTAATTTAAGCTATTTTGATGTGTTTGGTTCAGCTTAACAATACAACTTATAGCTTTTTGTAAGTCAAAAATCAACTTATTCTTTGAGTGGGGAAGGAGAAGTTAATTTATAAGTCAAAAATTAACTTATGTTCACAGTTATAAATTATAAACTGTTAAATTATAAATTATAATCACTTTCTCACAGCTCTATCAAACGGGGCCAATATAAGAAATGAAATATAATTTCATATATAAAATCACTATAAAATTTAACCGATAAATCCATAATATATAATAATATAGAATTGGTATTCGATACAAAATAATGCATGGAAAAATAAAGAGAAAAAAAAAAGAGAGGCAATTTAGCATTAAAAAAATTATTATACCCTTGAACGAATTAAGTAGAAAAACATGAAACACAAAATTGGTATTGGGTTTATGGATTATCTCAATTTACCATGAAAAATATAAGGAAAAGAAATATTTATCAAATAAAGTTCATATAAAATAGGTAAAGTTAGAATAATTTAAATTAGATTTGGATTTGTGTAAAACTCTATATGTAAAATATATGTTAATGTGACTCTCTTTGAAAAAAGTAAGTTCTTATAATGTATCACCTAAGTATGGGAAAAACATTACTTTTAATAATATACTAACAACTGACTAGTGTAATATAAGTGCTATTTTTTTAAAAACAAAATATATATTTGATTATACAACGTGTGTTCTAAAAGAATAATTTAATTTTAATTTTAATTTGAAATTAAAGTATGATTTTAATTATTTTTTAATAATATTAGCACTATCATTCTATAAAATTATTACTTGAATACTTATATATATTAAAGTTAGTTAAATTATTGGTGTTTTTTGATAAATTTAGTTCTATCGTATTATAAAAGTGTAATTATCATATAATAATTTTGTATGATATATATTAAATTATAAAATGGTAAAATAAATAATCATTTTGATATTAAAAATAATAGTTAAATTAGAAGAAGAATTAGTAACATAAAATTAAAAGTAGGGTAAATTACACTTATAACTCCTGAGATTTGGATTTAATATATATGTCCTCTAACGTTTGAGAAATTATACTAACCCCCTTGTCATTGTAATTTTTTAGATGGAATGAAAGCATTGAACTCATACATTCTCTTTTCTTGCTTTCCTTTACTTTCCTCTATTTTTTTTTTCTTTGCTTTGCTTTATTTTATTTTATTTTATTTTTTCAATGTAATTTTCTTTGTTTTTCTGCTAAGAGTTGTTGCCTTTTGTATAAGTAAAAGGGTTTGTAAAATGAGACTATTAACCATAGGGGTGGAAATGTAATTTGTAGAATATTAGAGGTGGGATGTAATTAGACCAAATCTCAGAAGATGTCAGTGTAATTTACCCTTAAAAGTAATTCTAACTATTTAATTTTCTTTTATATTAATTTGCTAAATAAAAATATGTAGAAATAGAAATTATATAAAATTTATAAAAAAAAATTAAATATAAATATGTTGTAGTTGGACATATAATGATTTTATAAGAATGTAAAATAAACTCTCTTAATTAAATTAAAATATCAACTATATAAATAAAAAAAAATCAATAATGACTAACCAAGAAAAAATCACATAACAACATCTACACCAAAAAAAAAAAATGAAAACATCCAAACAGATATATCTCAATTTGTGAAGTAATTAATTACCTTTAATATGATGTCAAAATATAAAATAATTACTGTTCAACAATTGAAAAAGTAACTCAAGTAGTAAATACAAACTTTAGAGGTTCCTCGAGAGTATGTTGTGCAGGTTTTTTTTTTTTTTTTTTTTTTTGAGTTGTGATTATATAAATAATATAGAAAATGAAGTATAATTTCATATAAATAATATAGAAAATGAAGTATAATTTCATATATAGAATCACTATAAAATTTAAATTACAAATCCATAATATAGAATAATATAGAATTGATATTGGATATCAAATAATGCATAGAAAAATAAGGAGGAAAAAAAAAAGGCAATTTAACATTAAAAAAATTCTAATATTGTTGAAAGAATTAAGAAGAAAAACGTGAAACTGTAAAATTGGTATTGAGTTTGTGGATTATCTCAATTTACCATAAAAAATATATGGAAAAGAAATATTTGTCACATAGAGTCCATATTAAATAAGTACAGTTAGTATAATTTAAATTAGATTTGAGTTTGTGTAAAATTCTATATGTAATTAACAAAATATATGCTGACATGCCTCTCTTAGAAAGAAAGAAAAAAAAAAAAAAAAGCTCTTATAATGTGCCACCTAAGCATTGGAAAAGACACTACTTTTAATATATATATATATATATATGATTTGATTTTTTAGTTATTTTAGCCTGGCTAAAAAAGTTGGGCTATTTTAACCTATCTCTCTTTCCAAACACTCCTAAATCATTTTTTTATTTTATTTTTTAAAGTGAGAGAAAAATAGATGAGAGGGTGAACATCAAATAAAATAAATAAATAAAAGGAAAAATTACAAATAAAATATAAAAAATAAGAGATTAACTCTTATGAAAAAATAAATCTTGAGTTTTTATTTTATCAATTTAAATTTAAAATTTTTGATTTATTTTTAATTTAGACTATCAATCTATTTTTATTAAATAAAATTGATAAAAAAAAAAAGAAAAAAAGAAGAAGATATTTTTATCATTAAACTCAATGTATGTGTAGATAAAATATCTAGTTATGTACAACAACAAATAAATAAATAAATAAATTCATTAAGTTTAATGAGTAAAATACATTTTTCTCATCAATTTTACTTAACAATATAGACAAATAATTTAACTTCAAAAAAAAATCAAATGCTTAGAATTTAAATTAATGAAATTAAAATTTTAAGTTTATTTTGTTACATGGGTGAAACATTAGATTTTATATTCTTTTTTACTAAATAAAATGTAGAAAATATTTACAAATTAATAATAGAATGCAAGTAAGATATATGCCAAACTTGCATATTTGACAGTTCTCACTTAAACTGAATGGGGAAGATATATATAATTGGATAGTTCTCACTTACACCTCAATACATGTCAAACTTGCATATTATTTATTTGTAATTTGTAATTAGTTTTTTTTTTTATTCTTTATTCATTTATTTGCGTTTAAAATTTGTGGTCGTTGGTTAAAAAAAATGGTCTCAACTGAAGTTGCTGGCCTAACTATTAATGGACGAATAATTACTTTAAAAGAGGGAGGAAATTTCATTCGACTCCACGTTATATCTCGATGATCAATTTAATTCTTATACTTTTTATAATTTTAATTTTACAACTAAATTATTTGATTTTGAATCAATTTTATTTTTGTCATTAGCTGTTGTTTATAATCAAATGAAAGTTATTAATGTGACACTGAAATTTCATTTGAAATTTTATTTGTTCTCTAAACTATCTCAAAAATATCAGTTAGACCCTCAAATTTCATATTGTTTAGGGATCTAATTGATATTTTGGGAATACTTTGAAGGATAAAATAAAATCTCAAATGAAGACTGCAACAAGTGCCATCTAATTATGGACGGTAGTTGACGATAAAGGTGAAATTGATCCAAAATTGAATAGTTTGGGTGTAAAATTAAAATTACAAGAAGTATAAGGGTTAAATTGATCATCAAGGGATAGTTTGGGGGATAAAATGAAATTTTATCTTAAAAAAGTTGTAGACAATTTTTCACAATGAGTTTTGCTACATCTCCCTATTTCATCACCTCTAATTATGCCTCTAATGATGTGGCAAACAATTTTGAACGGAAATAGAAGAGTTTGAACAAATTAATATTAGGGATACCAAAATTTCTATCAACTGTTTTACCAAAGAGGGCTGCTATTTGCCCTAATTGGTTGGTAATATTTGTCACTTCATTGGAGGTGTAATTGAGGATGATGAAACGAGGGGATGAGGCATTTCTCATAAATATGTTAACAGCATTGCTATTCAAGACAAAAAAAATTAGATCTAATTTTCAAATCTAGTGATGTAACAATCAATTAGGATATTAAAGGAAACACTCTCTCTGATATATTATCTAATCATCAATTAATCATATCAGTTACACATTATTGAATTTAAAAAATAGTAAATTTGTATATTATTTTTCATATATTAATTAGATACAATGTAGAGTAAGTCTCACACATACATATCTTGTGTCTAAAAGTCAATACGTTTTTATTAGTATATTAGTTAGTAGCGCTTCTAGTATTACTCGTTACAAAAAGTTTGACCTAGTTTGGGAACTTTGGATTGGTTGTTGTGCAAGGGCATAACAACCACTATCATGCGGGTTTTGAGGCTTATTTTGAGGTCTATTTTGATAATTTAATTTGTTTATTTTTTAAAGTATATCGAGTAGAATATACTCGTAAAAATTTAAGTTAATCGAATATTGATCGACCATTCATTGCATTATATTTATATTCAATTTTTTATTTCAAATCACATTTATTAAATATTTTTTAAAATTTAAATGCAATTCAATGAAAGATCTATCGATATCCGATCAATTTAATTTTTTACAATTATATTCTATTTGATATATTCTAAAAAATAAATACATTTTACACTTACGGCTCATATATATATATATATATATATATATTTTTTTTTTCTACAAAAATACACAAAAGGCAAAAAATGAGAAAATTTTCTTTAAAAAATAACCTTAAATAGTTGTCAAATTGGACTCCGTTTATTTCGCCATAAAATATTTTATTTATTTTTCATTGTTTGATTGACCAAAAAATAAATAAAATATTTTTTAAGTAAAATATTTTCAACAAATTGAAGGAAATTGACTTACGAATTTGATTTCCGTAAGTTAATTTACAACTGATACTTTCGTCAAGGTGTTGTAGTTTAAGCAAGATGTTATTAGGCTTGTAATGAATAATCGATTTATCATTATTGCACAGTGAGTCTTGTAATGATTTTTTTGTTTTCACTCTTGTTTAATTTTTTATTAGGCTCATTGCTAAATATCAGGAAGAAAAAAAAAAAAAGATTACTGAAATTATTTTATAAGTAGAAATGTTTAGAAAATATTAGGGATTCTAAAAGATTTATCAAATTTTCTATCAAATATTTGTGGGACCCTTACCATATAGATCTCATGTGAGTCCTTATATTTATGCGAGACATTTGACGGAAGATTTGGTGAATTTTTTAAATTCTCTAGCATTACTTAAAAAGTTAGGCATGAAAAATATTTTTTGTGTAAAATATTTTACATCAAAACAAACAAAAACTTCGCATAGCATTTGTATTTGACGCAATGTTTCATGAGTTCAAATTTGATTACTTATTATCCGTCTAACTTTTTAATAATTATTTTTTTTAATTTATTTAAATTATTTTGTCTTAAAAGTTGTGTAAGGGATGAAATTTTTTCCCCTTACAAATTATAAATAAAAATTACATCAAATACATAATTATCAAATTAAAATAAAATAATAAGCAATCTTATAAACGGTACCAGATAGAATAGCTATATTTTGAAAGTTGAAAGTCTGGTTTTAAATTTTTAAGAATAGTTTTTTGAGTTTTGATTCGTATTTTTTTTTGTTTTTAATATTTTAATCTATATATATATATATATATATTTCTTAGATCAAGCTAATCTAGATACACTTAGATAATAAAATATTTGTGAAGAAATCTAAAAAATATTTAATAAAAACCAATAAAATACAAAAATGTATTGAAATTTTATACATATATTATTTTGTATTTTGTTATTTAAAAAAAAAAAAATTCACAAAATTTGTACAGTTTAAGTATATCTAAATTAAGTGAATTTAAAAAGTAACAAAAAAAAAAACTAATTAAAATATTTAAAATGTTCATTAAAAATAAAAGAATACAAATTCAAAATTCAAAAAAATATTTAAAAATTCAAAATCAATCATAGTGCAGTTAAGTCGATTGTGTTGTTATATGAACTAATAGACATAAGCAAAGGGTCTAAAGCTAAAGACTAGAAATTGAAATGGGCCTATTGATGATTCAGATTCAGCTACTCTTTTACAAAGCTGGGCTTTATGTGGTATGGGAACCTCCAAAAGCCTCATAAATGGAATCAACAAAAACATGTTATGCCCGTAAATAGATATGTTCTGAATTGATCACTGTTGGCCCATGGAATAGATCAACCAATGCTTGAAGTTATTTGGTGCAATTTATTGGAGTTATTTATAAAAAATAAAAAATAAAAACTACGAGTTTATGCTAGACTATTTGGTTCATCTTATACTTATTGCTTATTAGGAAAAAATAACTTAGATAAACTTTAAATTAAAAAAAACAAAAACTAATTTTCTCAAAGTTAGAGAGGTGCTTTTAGTTTTTATTTTCTAATTATCAATTTTTATGATGTAGTAGAATAAATAGGTTAAATGTCTATTAAATAGTCTATTAGTTGTAACCTTTAAATAGGTGATGTAATACTAACACTATGTTTGGATTGAGTAATTTGGAGAGAAAATAAAAGAAATGGACAGATGTGTATTTCTCTTACTTGTTTGGATAACTTAAATGGAGAGAAATGGGAAGAAATTGAGAGAAATTGAGAAAAACTTATTTCTCTTATAAGTCTCATTTTCAATCTTTCCAAAAGTGGAGAGATTGTGAGAAAAAAGAAACCACTATTTTCATAATACCAATTTTGTCCCTATAAAAATAAAAGAAATAAAACGATTGAAAATATAAAAAGGTTATTTTAGTAATATAACATAAAATAATTTCTTTTCTTTTCTCTTAATAAAATCTAACCAAACAAAAACGAGAGAAATCACAATCATTTTTTTTCTTTTATTTCTTCCTTATCCAAACAAAAAGAAGAGAAATCACAATCATTTCTTTTCTTTTATTTTCTCTTATAACTTAAGTAATCAATTTTTTCTTTTCTCCTCCTAAGTTCCCAAACATAGTGCAATTGTAATTAGTTTTGGATTTAAAAAAATATACATTGAGATTGGATTCTTTTTAAACCACAACTAAGTACAATCGATATTACATCACCTATTTATATATTACAACTAATAGACTATTTAATAGATACTTAACTTGTTTATTCTACTACATCAGACTCTCCCTCTCTTTTTTTTTCTTTTTTTCTTTAAAAAAAAAAAAAAAAAACCTTGTTCTCAAGTTTAAGTAACAACTAAGTGTACTCAATGGAGCACTACTCATGTAACCATAAGGAATAGGTGCTACATTTCCTTGCTTAAGAGCAAACATGATTCTCACAACTTAGCTATCGGCAAATACATTGAATGCCATCTTTGCATCTTTAGCTCAACAACCATAAGTGTATCCATACCTTCTCACTAAAACTTGGATAGAACCCCATTTCCAAACCCTATTCACCTCTAACGTGCATACTCATGCAGAAGAGTACTCATTCTATCGGAATTAGACCAATGGGCTAGTAAATGACATCTTCCAAAGAAGAGTAGGAACATTGACACAATGATAGGACGGACAATGCATCCACTAAGCAACACAACTTGAGAAAAGCTTATTACGAGCTGGAATTCAGCATTGCACGCCTTCTTTCCTTTCTTCATTCGGACACAAATGTGAATTAAGCACACAACAAGCAACCTACTAAACTGAAAACAGTTTTCCAAAGAGGCAAGAAAGGAGTTCCAATGATAAAGCTTGAAACAACCTTGAATACAGCTTCAAATAAACTCTTTGAAACTTCCAAAAATATCATTGCACTGCTTCCAAGGCACAATTTGATACTCATTTGTTTCAACTCATCTCTTTAATTATGAGATCAATTTGGATTTGCATCATTGCTTCTTCTAATTGAGAACTTCATCTTGGTTTCTTCACCCAAAGTCGGAGCATAAGCTCTACCATGCATCTCGATGACCTTGATCCCAATTAGTCATAACCAAACAACCCAATATGATCCACAAACAACCCAAATATGCAAATTACAGAGAATATGCACAATTTCAAACCCAAATTCACAATTGAGGATAACTCAATTTAATATCAATTCACAACAGTATGAAGTAGCAAATAATCAAGATCCAATCCAAGAACAAGAATCAAGAATAAGATAATCAAGATCCAATTCAAGAACAAGAATCAAGAATAAGATGGCCACATCAATGATTGATTCAAGATAGTTCCAATTAAGAAGAAAACTAAGTCAAACATACCAGAATTGAATTGAGTTATGTCAATCAACTTGAAAAATAGAACTAGGTCAAATTTTGAATCATTTCTGAACTATGAAATCAAATCTTTGAGTTGTTTTTCTTTTCTTTTTTTTTTGGGGGGGAGGGAGATGGAATGGTAATCTATAGTCACAACATCGAAAGAAGATGAGCTCATTACTCTTGACATCAATATGTCATGGAGGGTTAAATTGCAAATTGCAATTGATTGTCAAAGTCGACTCACAGTTTCGAATCCAAGATATAGAATTGAAGTCATACAAAAAGTTCAAAGGAGTTGGTTCATGAAGTGTTGTGATACCTGATTCAACGACGAATTGGAGTTGAAGGACCAAACCCAGATCGAATCTCGTTTTGCAAGTTAGATCACAAGGCCAAACTGAAATTACAAGACTAGGTTTAATTCGAAGTCTGCGAACTCGAGGATTCAAGAACTTCAGTGAACATGAACTCAAATCAAAGAGCTAGGTCGCAATAGCGATGAACAATAGCAACTTCAAGTTTGCAATGGGTCTTCAAATCGCGATGGTCTTCAACTTTGAGTTTGGGATCACAAAACTCCCCATTTTCCAAATGTTGACCCAAAGGTTAAAATCAACTATTTTAACATAAGATAGGCTCATAACCAAACCCCATGATCAATTTTGTAACCCCACATAGAAACCCCTCTTTCTAGACTTGAACCCCAAACCCTAGATTTTCTCCAAACACTCGAAATCTCACTATTTATACATAACAACAAATAATTAGGTTAAAGATCATAGCAAAGTGTAGAATATCCCTACCTCAAAAGAGAAAACGAGCTAAGCAAGAGTGAAACTCCAAGAACACCGAAACACACTTTTATTCAAATAAAAATGAAGATCTTAAGACGCTCTACCTTTTTCTCAAAGGCACTTGGGTGGAAATCCTAATGGATCTAGATGAAATCGAAGAGAGAAAGTGAGTTTTAGAGAAAGAAACTAAAGATCTAGCTTTTTGGGAAGTTTTAGAGAGAGAGAGAGAGATATGAAAAAGTGATTCAAAATGTCATCTTCACGAACTGTTATACATGTAGTCCGCTTAAGCGTGGAAAGCAACGCTCGAGCGTCAGACACAATGTTCCGCTCGAGCATAGGATATGTACTTCCAGAAGTTTTGCAGACAAAAGACCCCGCTCGAGCGTCCAATGCACTTTCCTAGAATTTACAGGTCTACAAAAATACTGAGAGTTGACAAATCCCACTCGAGCGCAATAATGGCCGCTAGAGTAGAGGAGCAAAATTTGTGAAGCCCGCTCGAGCGGAAGAGCCAAAATTTGGGCAACAAAGGTTTAGAAAAAAAAAGCAACCAACCTGCTCCAAACGCATAACTACAATCCGATAACCAAGATAAGGGGAAGACAAGGGAAACAAGATATGAATAACCATTCAGAACCATACCAACCGAGTCTAGAACACATTAAGTGATGGGTCAAAGCTGGAATCGCTATACTCTCTAAATTCTCTCTCTCTCTTGTTCTTGATTAGGTACACCATCAATATTAGTACCCGAACCCGCCTCTAGAGGTTTAGATTATAACCAGCCAGTAATCATGAGATTACCTACGACCTTAGACAAAAATCAAATCATATTTAATATTGTCCAATGAGCTAGTGCATAATTAGCATGAACAAAAACATCTTTTGTATATTTATATATATTAATAACCCACACCCATATATACATGAAAAGATATCATATGTCCAAGATCATATATATATCATAGTCATACACAAACCAGAACTTATACACAGACATGGTCAACCATGACCAACAAAAGGAGATAAAAGAAAATAAAAGATTAAAACAAAAGCCTCATGCGTAAGGCATCCTTAGCTGACTCCACAAAAACTCGGAATTCCTTCAGAGGTTCACCAGGGCTGGACATCCCACTACTCACCTACATTCATATACATAACGGAATGAGCGAAAGGCCAGTGAATAACATCAGAGTAAATAGGTTATATAAATGATTTTTAATATTAAACAAAATCATTTTCATAATAGTTTCGTATCATAACATATTGACCTTTGATCCAATTTATGACAGAATGACCTAAGGTCTAACATATACAGAGATATACAGCAAAACAGATCATACTTGTCAGAACGATCTCGGGCATTACGACCTTGGGTCTATCTAATTATAACTGTATAATGACCATTGGGTCAACATGAAACAGATATGCAGACTTATTAGATGTGTAGAGAATCAGATAATCAGAACGACCTTAGGTCCATTTTGTCGGATATATAGAATGACTTTGGGTCCATTTCAGATATACAGAACAACCTTAGGTCCATCATATGCTTTCGTTCTTGTCAATCATATTTACAGATCTTTTACGACTCAGATAGATAAAAGGCTCATTCATAACACAAATTCATACGTTCAGAAAACTTACCATATTGGTATTATTTAGAAAATAAGATACACAAAAATATCTTTATTAAGACATTACTCACAATGATTCGGTTATTGATACGTCCTCGTGGATGGTCCTACACAATTCACAACACATATACATATTGGGTCATATTGCTTAATCGAAACATTCACTAACTTATTCAATTCTCTTAGGCTTCTTTCTAACACTTTAATTTATTTAGAATGCTCAATTCATGCCTAAGAATTCTCAGAAAGGAATGAGAACAGAATTATGAACAGAGAATGACTTTTCAAAAGATGCTAAAACAGGGCACTTCGCTCGAGCGCAACATTGGTCACTCGAGCAGACCATATGGTCTGCAAAAGTACTGGATGGTCCAAATCTAGGCTTGATGGTTGCTCTAGCCAAGGTGTAAAATAAAAAGGTAGTCACTTGAGCGGTAACTTGGTCGCTCGAGCCAACTGCCAATGTTTACAAAAATACTAGCTGCATGAGATGTGCACTTGAGCGATAATTTGTTCGCTGGAGTGATGCAGTCGAATTCTGGGTTTTCCAAAACAAAGTTTGAACTTCAAAACACAAGTTTAATGTAATGACCAGGTGCGCTACTCATTTCATTTTCCCTCATTTAACTTTGGATTTGTCTCGTTGGGGTATTGGTTTAACTTAGGACTTTGTTAATCGTTTGGGTTTATTGTGTTTGGGAGTTTTTCCGTAAGATTTTTGTTTGTGTTTATTCTAGTGTTGAATTCCATTTGTCCCGGAGGGTACAGGATCGGGTCCGAAATGTTTGGAATGGAGCTGAGAAAATTTTGGATTGGAGGACTAAGGCCGCACGTGCGAAAGAGGGGCTGCACGTGTGGAAAGTGAGGTCGCACGTGCGGAAATTAGTGGAATTCTGGGCTCCTCACTACATTATATACAGGTGCGGGATGTGGTGAGGTTTGAGAGAGCTGCACGTGTGAGGGTGAGGGCTACACTTGCGGAAAGCGCGCTCCACATGTGGGGGGGCAAATGCCGTACGTGCGGGACGAGTTGAGTCCGAAACTTTGTTTTTTTCTCTCTTTTTAGCTGAGTGTATATCACTTTTAAACACTCCCTTCTCACTCTAAAAGCACTTTTGCTCCTCCTTTTCTCTAAAAACTCTCACCAAACACTAAAAACCCTTAATTTCTTGCAATCCTTTGGGTCTTGATCCTTTATCTTTCACAAGTTTTAGAGAACAAAGCAAGGACTTCACTTTGTGCGGTGGAGATCGAAGTTCTACACCTTTGATTTTAGGTTTCATCTCATGTCTTTAACAAGATTGAGGTAGGGACTTCTTTGAGTTATATATTCATGTTTTTTTTGCAAGGTTGATGTTGATTTTAAGGTTTTCTTGAAGATATTATGAAAGTTTTGACTTTTGGCTCAAGAATATAGGATTTTTCAAAAGTGGGTTTAAATCTCAAATCTTTCTAAGTTAATCCTTGAGGGTTTCACCTTCATTGTGTGAGAAAGGATGTTTTGCGTGTGTGTGTCCTTTTAAAAAGGTGAAGAGATACCTAATCTTAGCTAAAGCCCCAAATTTATGGATTTTTTTGAAATGGGTTGAGGGTCTATAAAATTAATCAATTTGTTGTTATGTCACAATAAAAGAATGAAATGGAAAATATCTTTTGCTATTGTAGAAATGATGAGTTTCATGGAATGTGTGAAATATGGAGATGGAAATTTGTAGTTGAAATTGTAGATAAAGTTATGAAGTAACAAATTGTTAGTTTAACATGAAATGTGAAAAGTATTCATTTGTTGATGAATTTAAACGAAATTATGAGTATCATGCTAGATAATGTTGAAAGAGGAGTGGAAAGTTTGATTATGATGAATCATCGTTGAGAAATTTGATGATGGAGAAATGTTATGTAGAGATGATGATTATTGCATTGCATATTCATTCAATTGATTATTACAAGATTATTATTTAGCTTTTTCATATATTGTATTGGCATTTCTAACATTGCATTGTTGCAAGTGTTGAGTTGAAATTTGAAAACATTTACATTGAGAAAGAAATGTTGTGAAATGAATTTATTGAAATGTTTTGGGGTAAATACGTTGGTAAGTCCGGATAGGAGGTGTAGATAAAATTGATTAAGTTGGCCTGAGTGTCTGGGATGAAAAACCGAAAACTCGCGCGGAGAAGGTGCCACTTTCCTTTTGATTAGCAACTGGTAAAGTGGGGTTTTGGTAGTGCTAGTTATGCCTACTTGCAGACACCAACCTAGGGATTACCTGAGTCGTATTTACCGCCCCATTGAATTAAATTGTAATTTTCTGAATCGTTGAGATTTCAAGTTAACATCGAGCATGATGGTTTTCAAAAGATATAAATGTGATCTTCTTTTAAAAAGGCATAACATGGCATGTGCATTTAATTATTGGAAATCTTGCATAAATGTATATACTTTGTTAAGAATTCTCTACTGGGTTTTATGCTCATCCCTATGGGATTTTGGTGTAGGAAAAGTGTCACGACCCAAACCCACCCCTATGGGTTTAGCACCGTAACCGGCCAGTAATCCGTGATTACCAAAGGCCTGCTTAATAGTAAGACAGTAAAACAGAGTACAGGGGCATGGCGGAAGCCAAAACAGTAAATAAACAATGTCTAATGAGCTGTGACAGTCTGTACGCAAAAAGATTTTCCATATATATATGCAGTCAGTGACAAAACAGTATGCACAATATTTACAATCCGACAGAACAGGGACCAAGTCCCTATTAAACAGTAGTAACAGTCTGTACAGTTATACAAAATAGACACGGAAACAGACGGGGAAATAAAAACACCCCTAAGCCATAGTTTGGCAGGCTCGGAACCACGCAGTGAGGCACAATGGTTGGCTTGACAAAAAAAGGGGGAGTCTAATCTACGCTCCTAGCTCCGGTCTGGTGCCTGAACACCTACATATATATATAAACAGTGAGCTAAAACCCAGTGAATAACACAATGCGTAAAGAGGTTTAGAATGAATGTCCTTACAGTAATGAAAACAGTTCATTGATTCAGTATATCAGTCATTCAGTCATATGTGGTACATCCATTAGCATAGTAGTACAGTAAATAGTAGGTCTAAAAAGACCGAACAGTCAATGATGGCCATCAATCAGTAAACAGTAGTGGTTCTAACAAGGGAACCGACAGAGATCTCTGTAACAGTAACAGTAAACAGTAATTGCTAAGGATGCCACAATACAGTTCAGAATATAGGACATACATTCATTCAATTAATAGTATCAATTCAGAAAACAGTACAGTTCAATTGTTCAGAAGATAATCATTTTTGAACATATCTTTCCACAGTTGTTATTCACAGAGTTCTGGGCTACAGTAAAGCTAGAGCGCATCTCCAGTCGCCAACCCTACACAGTTAACAGATCGAACACACACTAAGCTACACAGTTGGAGAAGATAATAACTTAATCCCTAATTTGTCTCGGTGTGTTCTACATCTATATCCTCATTAAGATGCCTTAAACTAGGCCTAAGAATGCCTAGGATGAAATGAGGATGCAAAGATGCACTTAAAAAATATTTTCAGAATTTTCAGTGAAACAGAGTCCCGCTCGAGCGTGTCTTTCCCCGCTCGAGCAGACATGCAGACAAAGGTTTCCGCTCGAGCGTCACTTCCCACGCTCGAGCGTAATGCAAAACATGGCAAAAGTACTGGATGCTCGAAAATCACGCTCGATAGGCGCTCGATAGCCGCTCAAGCGTAAGACACAAGGTCCCGCTCGAGCGTCAATTCTTCCGCTCGAGCGGACTTCAAAACAGTGCAAAATACTGGGAGCACGAATTTCACACTTGAGCGACAGTAACCCCGCTCGAGCGTGAGTTCAAAATCTGGAATTCCCAAATTTGAACCTCAAGCTCAAATTCAACTTTTAGCAACTCAAAACTCGACCTCTTAGGCCCAATTTCTAGAAAACACTTGTAAATACATAAAATAACATGATTCAAAGCTCAATTCGTAAAATCAAGGCCCAAGGGTATCTCAATTAAATCCAAATTCAAACTAATTTTCATGGACATGAAGAACATGCAAACATGCATGAATTTAAACCATTTTAAAGCTTCAATGCTTGCTCAAATGAGCTCAAATCTTGCAAAAAAAACATGATGACAACATGAACTATAACAATATTTTGAACATGCATGTGAGGAATTATGAACTACAACCTCAAAACTTCAATATATATTGTAACAACGCCCGCGGGGGACCTCGCTATAGTTCGGACTCGATTTTGTTGCGGTTCTCAATCTTGAACCAAAGAGTCCAAATCCGGCAAATTGTTTTGAAGGAAAACAGATTTTTTTTGAAAGAAGTGCCAAACATGGACTGCTTTGCCAGATAACAGAGTCGCCACCTAAATATTTTAAAATGGGAAATTTAGGAAACCCTGACTCGGTGCCGGAAGGCCACGTGTCCGTCATCACCAAAGTTGGCTCGGGAACTTTGGTACGATTAGGGAAGGTCACATCGTGAGCACCCCCTCTCGCCCGGTCAAAGACCGGCCTCTACTAACCATGATATCTGTTTTTGAAAACTTTGTGCGTTCTTATTCCGGTTTTTAGCCTAGATTGCTATGTGATGCTCGCAGCAAACAAGTATAGACTGGGCCGTCTGAATTGGAACAAAACATTTCATGTTTGTTTGTTTGAAAATGATGTGATGGTGCTGCCCGCAGGCAGGCTAAAATGCGGATTTGCCACCCTCGAGTGGGCTTAGAAAACATGATGTTGCCACTATCTAGTGGGCTTAACAAACAATCTGATGAATTGTCCTAATTCAAATAACTCAACCTCCACCCACAGGCATTCAAGGCAGTTATATCACATAAGCACATAGCCTCATGGTAAGCATGCTATTCATGGCAACACTCACACGCATGTAAGGATGCTAAAGCATAAAACTTACCGAGTACTCCAAGCCAAAACAGAAAACCGATTAGAAATCATGCATGATCCTAAATATGCTGAAATGCCTAATGCAACACATGCGAAATGCAACTATAACAGGCTCGGCTATTCCAAAGATGGCATGTGAGATGCAACAGCTATCATATATTCAACTTGGAATTGAAATACAGATGCAGTTTGTATGATGCGCCGAGCCCGGTGCGTGCAAAACAGATGAATGATGCAAACATGCTATCATGCTGTATGCTAATTGAAATATGCCCTATATCTAACCATCAAAGCAGGTAAATAAAAGGAAAGAAAGAAGTGGGGGTTGGAAGACATACATCACACTCACACACCCTTATTACAATTATGCCCTCGCGCAGAGGGTCCGAATAAATAATAATACAGACCCGAATAAAAGAATAATACAGTCCGAATATTACAGTCTGAAATAATATACAATTTCCTAATTAATTAACAAATTAAACTAAGAAAGCTGTAAACTGGCGCGCAGGCCAGGGGGCTGCCTTGCTATGATGAATAATGCATGCCGGGCTGCTTCGGGCGGAAATCCACTGGGATGCCCCAATTAGCCTCTGTTTGCAGTATTTCTCGAAATACGCGCCGGACTCCGGAAAGTTGTTGATCCTTGATTTTGCTGTAACAGAGAGCAGGAAAAGGGCATAGCAATGTATTTCACAAATATATGCATGCCTCGATCCTCGTGCCACCAATCACGCATACCGATGCATGATGGCCGAGGAATCGGATTGCACAGCTCAATATAGGATGAATGCAGATGAATGCTACAACAAAACCTAACTCCATCATGGGTAATCCGGAGTGTCGGTGACTTGGGAATTGGGGCCCGTTCCGTCACTCGGAGTACGAAACGTGTCTCGTTTCCCGTGCCCGGGCTAACACCTATCCCGAACACGATGCAATATGCATGATATGCATGAAATGCAGCAAACATGTGATATAGCATGCACAATGCCATGAAAATGAGATGAAAATAAGATGCCTCGAAAAGCGTGCACACGGGCACGCAAACCGAGGCGATGATGTGAAATGCAAAATCGGATAAAACCGAAGTGTCTCGAAATGCGTGCACACAGGCACGTAAGCCGAGGCGATGACAAAATGCAAATCGGATAAAACCGAAGTGCCTCGAAATGCGTACACACAGGCACACAAACCGAGGCGATGACAAAAATACAAATCGGATAAAACCGAAGTGCCTCGAAATGCGTGCACACAGGCACACAAACCGAGGCGATGACAAAATGTAAATCGGGTAAAATCGAAGTGTCTCGAAATGCGTGTACACGGGCACGCAAACCGAGGCGATGATATGAAGTGCAAATCGGATAAAACTGAAGTGTCTCGAAATGCGTGCACACAGGCACGCAAACCGAGGCGAGGACAAAATGCAAATCGGATAAAACCGAAGTGTCTCGAAATGCGTGCACACAGGCACGCAAACCGAGGCGATGACAAAATGGAAATCGGATAAAATCGAAGTGCCTCGAAATACGTGCACACGGGCACACAAACCGAGGCGATGACAAAATGCAAATTGGGTAAAACCGAAGTGCCTCGAAATGCGTGCACACGAGCACGCAAACCGAGGCGATGATAAAATGAGAAAATCGGATACAACCGAAGTGCCTCGAAATACGCGCCCACAGGCACGCAAACCGAGGCGATGATAAAATGAGAAAATGAAATGGCACACGGAATGCCGCGATGGGCTTACACCAACATGGGAGAGCCTCAGCTCACTCACGTAGGAGGCCGTCGGATAAAAAAAGAAGTGCCTCGAAATGCTTGCACACGGGCACGCAAACTGAGAAATGCATAAAATGGCATAAAATGACAAATTGGGCTTACGCCAACATGAGAGGGCCTCAACCACACTCACATAGGCTGCCGTCAGATAAAAAAAGAAGTGCCTCGAAATGCGTGCACACGGGCACGCAAACCGAGGCGATGGCATACAAGCATGAAAATGCAAATTGGGCTTACGCCAACATGAGAGGGCCTCAACCACACTCACATAGGCTGCCGTCGGATAAAAATGAAGTGCCTCGAAATGCGTGCACACGGGCACGCAAACCGAGGCAATGGCATACAAGCATGAAAATGCAAATTGGGCTTACGCCAACATGAGAGGGCCTCAACCACACTCACATAGGCTGCCGTCGGATAAAATGAGGCTGCCTCGAAATGCGCGCACACGGGCACGCAAATTGAGGCGAGGCTCTAAAGCACCAAAATGACATGCGAATGAGATGTAGCAAATGGCATAAGGAAGATGCAAAATTCAGCAACTAAGATAATGCAAAAACAGCCCCCAAATTATGATAAAATTGCAACCGATGCCAAAAATGCGATGAAATGCACCCGAAATGGCCTACAGCCCTATTAAACATACAGAATATGGACATGGAATGCAAAACAGTGGCAAGGCAGCCCCTAAACTAGCATTTTATCAGCACAAAGCAAGGCCAAATAATGCTCACAAGTATGGAAACAAAAGCTTGCAAAAATACGGTAAAAGAGGGGAATTACAAAGCAAGTGATATGTACAATGCTCAAACCCAAAAAATCAGTTCTACAACATTTGAGAGGGACTAAAAATATGCATTTTTACAGAAGATGAGATCCCCAAATTCAGTGCGTAGATATACTATACATAGCATGCAAAATAAGGGCCAAAAGAGGGTTATAAAGAGAGGTACCAAATGGATGCACCAAACCAGAAAAGACCCTTAATAAAACTTGAAGAATAGCCCAAAACAAGACATTTTCTAAGCCTGATGATGGCTGAAATCAGAGGCTAAGATGGCCTAAACAAGCATGCAATTTTACGGTAAATAAGATGGATTTCAAAGTAAGTGCCAAAAATATCCACTAAATGGCTTAAGGCCCTTAACAAAGAAAGACAAGGAGACAAAAATAAGGCTCTTTCTAAGCCTGATTAAGGCTGAAATCCGGAGCCAAATAAGTTTAACAAATCATGCAAAACATGACCAAAGAGAGATACAAAGAGAGGCCATTCATGGAGACACCAAACAAGATTGGTCCCTTCTACAATGTTGTAGAGGGACACAAAATAGGCTCAAAATAAGTTTATAGCATGCTCAAAAAATAAATGCACATAAGCTAAAAAAAGCATGCAAGTTTACGGTAATTTGGAGGATTTACAAAGGAGATGCATGATAGAGTCACCAAACATGGTTGAGCCCTTCTTCAATGTTGAAGAGGGGCTCAAAATAGGCCCAAAATAAGTTTATTGCAGGCTCGAACACAGATCACACATAGGCCAAATATTCAATGCAAAATATTGACATATAAGATGATATTGAAACAAGTACCAAATGGGGCTCTCAAATGGGGTTGAGCCCTTAATCAAACATGTAGAATAGCTCAAAATAAGGCCCCTTTCAGTTAGGGCCGGAGCTCAAAACAGTGAGCAAGTGGGCTAAGAAATTGGTGCAAGAATGAGCTAGAAAAGAGGGAAAGTGAACTTACCCTTGAAGACCAATACTTTGACTACTTCTTGGACCAACTTTGATGACTTTAAGCTTCTGGAATCCCTCCCTTACTACTGGAAATGGAGTGGTGATGATAGAGCTTGAAGATGATGAAGAAAATGGGAGCAAACTTGGATGCTTGAAGCTTGGAAATTGAGAGAGAGATGAGCCGTGTGTATGGAGCTCCCAAAGGTTTTTTTCTAACCCTTTCCCCAGCTGGAAGTTGCTGGTTTTATGGCCAAAAAGAGTGAAAATATCTAACTCCAAATATCTAGATATTTTGAGGGCAAAATATCTAGATATTTTGAGGGCAAAAACAAAAGATTTTGTTCAGCCACGAAGTGGGCATCTGAGACCGCAGTGTTCCTCGGAATGATGAAACAGAGGGACCTGCCAAAATTGAACAAAAACTAATGCAAAACGAAAGCTCGGGGACCAAAACCGCGCGGGGTCCCGAAAATGGGCTGCCGGGCACCGGAAGTGGTGTTCGGCTGCGAAGTGGGTCTCGGAGACCCCAGTGTTCCTCAGTGTGACAAAATAGAGGTACCTGCCAAGAATGAACAAAAACCGATGCAAAATGAATGCTCGGGGCCAAAACCGCGCGGTTCGGGATCCCGAAAATGGGCTGCCGGGCACCGGAAGTGGTGTTCGGCTGCGAAGTGGGTCTCAGAGACCCCAGTGTCCCTCGGAAGGACCAAACAGAGGTGTCTGCCAAAAAATGAACAGACATCGATGCAAAATGAATGCTTGGGGCCAAAACCGCGCGGTTCGGGATCCCGAAAATGGGCTGCCGGGCACCGGAAGTGGTGTTCGGCTGCGAAGTGGGTCTCAGAGACCCCAGTGTCCCTCGGAAGGACCAAACAGAGGTATCTGCCAAAACTGAACAGACATCGATGCAAAATGAAAGCTCGGGACCAAAACCGCGTGGTTCGGGATCCCGAAAATGGGCTGCCGGGCACCGGAAGTGGTGTTCGGCTGCGAAGTGGGTCTCAGAGACCCCAGTGTCCCTCGGAAGGACCAAACAGAGGTGTCTGCCAAAGATGAACAGACATCGATGCAAAATGAATGCTCGGGGCCAAAATCGCGCGGTTCGGGATCCCGAAAATGGGCTGCCGGGCACCGGAAGTGGTGTTCGGCTGCGAAGTGGGTCTCAGAGACCCCAGTGTCCATCGAAAGGACCAAACAGAGGTGTCTGCCAAAGATGAACAGACATCGATGCAAAATGAATGCTCGGGGCCAAAACCGCGTGGTTCGGGATCTCAAAAATGGGCTGCCGGGCACCGGAAGTGGTGTTCGGCTGCGAAGTGGGTCTCAGAGACCCCAGTGTCCCTTAAATGGGAGTAAATGAGATGCATACCAAAAACCGGAGAAATCGGAGATGGTTGGGCGGTCCCGAACCGAGGCACACGGCCTAACGGCTCCGAAAACCGGGAACCGGGCTCCGAAATGGGCAAAATGGCCTACGGCCACAAAAAGTAGCTCACGGCCACTGGGAGATAGTCTACGGGACCACTCCCTTCCCTCAGGAAAGAAAACAGAGAAAACCGAGCCTGGTTCGCAAACCGAGACAAGGCACAGAAGAGAGTTCGGTAGTCCGGAGGCAGGGCGCACGGCCGCGACTCTGAGACTTCTGAACGAGCACAGTATGCAACATCACCGAGCGCTCAATCGGTGACGTCTGAGTCTTACGGTCGGTCAAAAATGGGGTGTCTACATATATACATGCATGTAACAATTAAGCTTCAACACAACAATTTGAGCCATAAATTGGCTCTAGTCTACAACCTTGCTCCAAACCATGCAAGAATCAATTTAAACACAAGAATGAGGAGATGAATGTCTACCTTAAGTCTTGAATTAAAGGTCGATGAGCTTAATTGATCACAACCTCCTCCAATCTTCTCAATTTTCAAGCAATACAAGATGAAGCAAATTGAAATCACTCTTTTCCTCTCACTCTCTCTCTCTAGTCGGCTAGAACAAAAAGTATGGCTGATCAAATGTTGTATCTAAGTGTAATGTGAAGATCAAAGTGTTGAGATAGTGGACCACTAGTGTGGCAAAATGGTAAATATGCCAAACTATGTGATTTAGCTTATTTTAATCTAATTTAATCATACCAAATCAATTTTTAATTAAATATACAATAAAATCGTATAAATTCCAATGATCTCAAAACATCAATCAATTCCTAATTCGGCCGCCGACAAGGCCTTCAATTGCAGTTCAAACATAAAAACATGAACAGATAATCAAACAGGCAACAGATAGAAATACAATATAATAGATTTACTTAATCAGTTCAGTTCCAGATTTTAGTTAGTCTGCTCAGTACTTCAGTCAGTCCCATTCCTTATCATAATCAGTCTGAGTTTAGTAGTATCCGGTAGTTAATTGGTAAACAATGACGAGGGTTGTTACAAAAAGACGTGGTGAACTCGCCGAACTAGGGCATGGAAGTATGTTATGAGAGCACAAAGCATTATCTTTTATTGTGATTGTATGTTTGCAAGCCAAGGGCTAATTGTGTATGGGTTCAGGAAACCACCTTTTGTGTAACCAGGCTTAAGCCTTGGAATCTGTAAGCCCTTAAGGGCATTTAATAATTTATTTTTGGATTGAGCATCCTACATGCTATAGATTCATGTATTAGGAATCATTGAATATATACTCGCATTATGATAACCCTGTTCCGTATTATGCTAATTAATCTTAGTTATGAATGTGATTATGTGTTTAATATGATTTTGCGTGCCATTTATATGTATATATGTGGTTTTGAATTTCTATCAGTTCATCGTAGGAAAATCTGTTTGATTTTTTGCTTTAGAATTTAAATTGAATGCCCTATCAGCCATAGAAATCGAAATTGATTACACCATATGGTGAGATTTAATTAGAAATTGATTCGGATCGAAATAATTTGAGTAAATTGATTGAATTAAGTACCATTATTAACCTTAATCAATTTGATTAAGTGAGAGACTATAAAAAGGGCCAATATACACTCTTATTCATTTGGTTTTGAGCTCAAAATCTAATCTTGCTCTCTAGAGTGAGAGAGAGAACCGAATTTAGAAAGAGAGAGGGGTCAACATTAAATAATTGCAAGAGAATTCAAGAAACTAAGGAGATTAGCTCAAGAATTGGCCATAGTTGTGAAGATCGTAGCTCATAGGTGAGTAATTGAGCAAAGATTTATGAGCTTAAGTTTGTAATATTGTGAATTCAAGTCATAAGGTGATCAAGAACATAAATTGAGTTGGTTTTGATGAATTAGAAGTCAATATACACATGCATATAAGAAAATGCCATGAATTTGTATGTTTGAGCTTGAAATACATGATCCATGTTGAATTTTGATTGAAGTTCATGCTTTTGGTCATCTCTACATCATGTAAATTGAGAATGGGAGCTATATCTCACATGCATGTACAATTCATAGGAGTATGAGTTTTGAATACATGAATTTGTTATGTTGGAAATAAGTTTGGTGTAGTTTAGGGCACGCATGTAATTAATTCATGAGATTTGGGCTTCATAATGTGATAAATCTGGTGTTGTATCATGTTAGTAAATGTATATGTGAGCTATGGGTCATAATATGCAAGTTACATTAGTTTGAATGCAAGTTTGAAGCTCAAAATGGTTGCTGGAAAACCCAAAATTTGGCATGTCCGCTCGAGCGGGGCAATAGCCGCTCGAGCATGAAATGCTAGCTCCCAGAACTTTTGCAGACACTAGTGTGTCCCCTCAAACGGGGATATTCAGGCTCGAGCGTTAGTCACATATTTCGAACTCTTAGCTCGAGCGTAAAAATAAGACAACCAGTATTTTTGCAGACCTAAGGGGGTCCGCTCGAGCATCCAAACCCACACTCGAGCGGAAAGCCCTGTTTTTGAAATTTTGAAAATATGTTTTGTGTTTCATTTTTCCGTTCTCCTTCATTTCTAAGCACTCTTAGGTATACATTAAGCAGTGTGAATGAGTTAAAAGGATAAGAAAGAAGCCTAAGAGGGATCTATGAATTAAGAACGGATTGAATTGTTTGTGACCCATTATGTTTATGAAATGTGTAGGGTCAAGCATGAGGGCAAATCCATCGGCAGAACACTGTGAGTAATATCTTAGTAAAGATATTTGAAGTATGTTATTTGTCCAATTTTTTATTTTCATATAAGCCTTATAAGTTTGTTAAAATTGAATTGTGGACAAATATTTGTTATGCCAAATGATTGGGCCAAAGGCCGTTGGATACAATTGATTGGGCCAAAGGCCGTTGGATACAATTGACTGGGCCGAAGGCCGTTTGACATGCATGAATGATTGGGCCGAAGGCAGTTTGATATGAATGATTAGGCCAGAGGCCGTTTGACATGAATGATTGGGCCGAAGGCCATTTGACATGAATGATTGGGCCAAAGGCCGTCGGACACCGTTTGACATAAATGATTGGGCCAAAGGCCGTCAGACATCAATGATTTGGGCTTAAGGTTGTTTGTTAAGGAACAAAGTGTTTAATATGTTCGGGCTTGAATCGCCTAACGTACTAAACAATGCACTAAATAGAATTCTAAATGGGCCCCAAGGTCGTTTGATATATGTGAATCGCATTCGTGTACCTTCTTTATTTGATATTATTCACTGGGCTTTTGCTCATACTCATTCATGTGTATGTAGGTGAGCAAAGAGATGTCTAAACCCAGCCCCGGTGAAGTGTGAGAAAAGTCAAAGTTTTGAGGAGTCAGCCTTAGCGTCTTACGCACGAGACTCATTTTTGCCCTTTTGTTTTTTCGTTGTGTTACAATCTTGAAATGTTGGCGAAAACGTTGAATCACCCTTGTATATAAGTTTGGCTTGGCTGACTAAGACTTGAATGATCCTATGTGTATAAAACTTTAAGTTATTTTCCTTTTGATGTGAGTTATTAATGAATACATATGATTGATACGTTTGATGTGCCACGTAAGCATAGCTCCATGGACAAAAGTTTAAGTTTGCTTCCATTTGGCCCCTTCACTCTGATGAAATATCTTTTGTCTGGTTGAATGCTGTAAGTAATCCCTTGATTACCAGCCGGTTGTGACCTTAATCTATAGGGGCGGGTTCGGGTCATGACACGCATGTAGGATTATTTTGTTTAAATCTCATGAACTATGTAATACAAAGATTGGTGAAATACTCTTTTCTGACAATGGGAGTTGATTGATGTATTTTAAAGGCGTTATCATTTTTGGGGCGTTACATTTAATGCCAAAAACCTTTTCATGACATGTTCTAAAACACATAAATACTTTCAAAAACATGAATTCAAAACTCACTTCAAACCTTATGCTCAAAACTTCATGAATTCATCATGCATGACTGTAGACACCTCATTTTTGACCGCCCTCAAGACTTAGACATCATCGCTCAAACACACGGTGATTACTCATGTTTGTGTTTCGTTTTGAGTTCCCGGAGATCTCGGCTACGCGTCGTGCCTCAGGATCTCTTAGCTCGACTGTTCTGTGTTTGGTTTTGCACCAAACACTTGTGTTTTTGTTTCTAAGGGTATAGAGTAACTTGTTAGCTACCCCTGGAACCCACCGGCCGTGGCTTGAGGCCACCGGCCATGTTTTGAGGCTACTGGCCATTGGTGAAGTATACCATTGGCCGGTCGGCATTCAGTGTGGCCAGCCGGCCATCTGTTTGGCCGGTGGCCTCCTTTTCTGGCCGGTAGCACTTTTTTGCCTTTTTTAGGCATGGTGCATGCCAGCTGTGCCGGCTGGAATGCACTAACCCTGCCCCCTGTGCATAAGTGTGGCTGTTTTGCCCCTTTTGCACCCTTTTGGTCTAGCTTCTTGAGGAAGCTTGGACCTTTGTCTTAGCTTCCTCAAGAAGCCAGCTGTCCCAACTTCCTCAGGAAGCCTTGCCCCCCTTGTCCCCTTTGATCCTTTTTTGTTTAGCTTCTTTGAGAAGTTTCAAGTCCTTTGCATTGTTTATATAAGAGCCCCTCCTCCTCCATTGTTAAGGGTTGAGCAAAAACCAGAGCAATATACATACATATATCTGTTATATACTTTCTCTCTCTATATCTCCCTCTCTCTCATCCTTTGTGTGTGTTTGGAAGCCTAAAAGTGTGTTTTGACCTTAGTTTTGCACTAAGACACACACCATTACACCATACTTCGACCTTGAGAGGCTTTGAGAGTTTGTTCTTGAGGTTTTGGACTGGTTTTGATCAAAGGAAGGAGGTTACACTTGCTGTTCATAAAGGGTTCTTCAAGGGTAACCTTTTCACTTTAGATTCCCCAATCTTGCACTAGACTTTTTCCTATCTTGCTTATTGTTTTAGACTTTGTGTATAACTGAGAAAAGTCTTGTATTTGCATGCTTGAGATCTTTCATTAAGGACATTTTGTTGTTTGGGATTGACCTCCCCCTTCTAGGCCTTGTTTGGCCCTTTTGGTGCTCTCTTTGTTAAGCTTTGGTTACTCTTGTGTATTGACCTTTTCACCACAGAAATCCAGTAGATTTTCAGTGGTGAAGAAGGGGTTTTGAGGTCTTGCATAAGGGAGGGACACCCCTCTCTCTTGGTCTTTCTCTTGTTTGCATATTTGGCTCAATATGGTAGCATGCATGCCTAGTCTTGTTTGGCTTTATTTCAGAGCTTATTTGGTGTTCATTTAGCATATTTTATCTCTGCCTCATGTTGATTTGTTGGCCTTTTGCATGTATAATACACTTGCTTTGAAATCCCATTATTTGGCTTAAAGTGTATCATGTTGTAGCATATCATTTGAGCATGCTTTTGGTTTGGTCCTAAGAAGGTTTTAGCATTATTTTGCCGTGCTTGAGGTCTGTTGGTTACTGATTTGGTCATGTTTGACATGTGTGATATGGTTGCTATGCATTTTGACTTGTGAGCCCTAAGTATGTGAGTCATAAACACGCTTTAGTTGGTCTATTTCAATAATTTGGAATCATTTTCCATGCCATTTCAGTCCCCAAACCATGCTTGTATGCTTGCATTCATCACCTCTTTCATGCTTTGAAGATGTGTCCTTTTGTGCCTTGAAATGAGCATTGTGCATGCTTAAGTGTTTAAACCTTTGGGGCTGCCATAGCACTGGGTTTTGGGACTTATTTTGGTGCCTTAAAACTCTGTTTTGGTTGTATAGCTTATGCCGTGTTTGCTTAGGGTAGTGGTAGTAGAATGCTCTTTTGTTATGCCTTAGTCTTGAGCCTATTGGTGTGCATGCTTACATGAGTATTTATCTATCATTTTAGACATCTTTTGTCACTGTTTTGGGGGTGGGCGGAGGTCTGCCCCTTTGTGTTTTGGGTCCATCATTGCATGATTGTATTGCATTACTTTGGTTTCGTGCTTACTTTGGTCACTTCGCATTTGGCATGCTTTGTACCTATTAGCCTCATGTTGCATGTTTGAGCCATGTTGCATACTTGAGCCACCTTGCATACATTGCATTACATTTTGCTTGGTTTGGAGTGTCAAACCAAGTATGAGGATTGAGAAGTGTTCATATTCCAAGTGATGTAACACGTCTTAACCCTCGGTCGTCAATCCCCTTGACCTCAACATGATAGGGTGTTGGCATTCATCTCTTTTGGTTGCATGCATTTACATTGAATTGCGAAATTTGGCCTCTTAGGCCATCATGCATCAAAAATGCATAATTGATGGCCCGAGGGTCGAGGGTTATGCTCCCTTGAGTCCATTGCATGATAGGAAGTGTGGCCATGCTTACATTTGCTTAAAAATTTCATGTTATACACTGCATGCCCTCTGTTGCTGTCAAAACCAGTTTCTGCAGGAAGCTTTGGCCGGCCGACCATCTCTAGTGCCGACCGGCCATCCATAAATGGCCGATAACTTCATCAGCGGCCGGTGACCATTTCCCATAGCCGGTGGCCATTCCTCCTAGCCGGTGGTGCTCCACAGTGTGCAGAGAACCTAACTCAAGACTTGTGCAGTCTTCAGAGGAGCTAGGCAGTGTAAACAGAGGGAGCAATGCTATATGTAACAAGTCCGTGAGGGAACTCACTGGTTACAGTTCGGACTCAATTTTTTGTTTTGTTGCGGTTCGTAATCTGAACCAAAGAGTCCAACTCTGGCAAATCGTTTTGAGAAAAAAACAGATTTTGAAAAGAAGTGCCAAACATGGACTGCTTTGCCAGATACAGAGTCGCCACCTAAATATTTTTAAAATGGGAAATTTAGGAAACCCTGACTCGGTGCCGAAGGCCACGTGTCCGTCATCACCAAAGTTGTCTTGGCTCGGGAGCTTGGGTACGATCGGGGAAGGTCAGCTATGAGCACCCCCTTTTGCCCGGTCCGAAGACCGGCCTCTACTAACCGTGATATCCAATTTTGAAAACATTACATGTTCTTATTCCGGTTATTAGCCTAGAATTACTATGTTATGCGCACAGCAAACAAGTATAGGCTAGATTGCCTAATTTGGAAACAAGCATTGCATATCCGTTCGTTTTGAAAGCGTTTGGGAATTTGCTACTCGCAAGTAGGCTAAAACACGGATTTCAACGAGTTTTTCTAACTCAAGCAATCCAACCTCCACCCACAGGCATTCAAACAGTTTATCTCACATAAGCATTTAGCCTCATGGTAATCATGCTGTCACGTTAACATTCACACGCATGCGATATGCTAAAGCATAAATACTTACATCGTACTCCGTGCCAAAACAATAAACTAGTTAGCAAACATACATGCCCTAGTTCATGTTAGAGTGACTAATGCGTCGCATACATAATGTGATTAGGATAGGCTCGGCTAACCCTAAAATGGCATGTGAAATGCAGTCATTCGGTGCACGTATTCAAGTTAGATTTGAAGATACAATGCGGTTTGTATGATGTACCGAGCCCAGTGCATGTAAGACAAATGTATGGATGCACGCATGCATTGCATAAGGTATGCGAAAATAAACGTGCCCTAATCTACCATCGTAAGCAGGTAAATAAAAGGGAAGAAAGAAGTGGGGGTTGGAAGACATGCACACCACTCACACACGCTTATTACAGATACGCCCTCGCTCGGAGGGACTAAAAGAATATACAAACTAATTAACTACGCAAGCTAATAAAATATTACAGATCAATTAAATTAACAAATTAATTAATCTAATTAAAACAGTAAAGCCCTCGGGAAGCGGATCGGATGCAGCACATGCTTGGGATTTGCTTGAAATCGCACTGCCATGCATAATCTGCCTCTGTTTTCCCTGCTTTGCTCCTCTGAAAACTACCAAAGTCTCAGGAATGCCTCTCAGGACACTAGGGGATCCCACCGGCTAAGTAGGATGATCACCGGCACTAGGATGTGGCCATCGGCACAAAATGAATCCATCGGCTGAGGACTTACTGCCGGCCGGCAGAAAATGTTGCCGGTCGGCAAACAATGCCTGCAGAACCTGCAACTCACAGCAGCAGAGGGCAAAACTTGCATGGCAATACAATTCAAACAATGTATGCACCAATCATGCCCCCTATCATGTTTGCGACTTAAAGGGGTATGTGCCTCGATTCTCGGGCCACCAATCATGCATTTTCATGCATGATGGTCCAAAGAACCAACGTATGCACTTTCATGTCAAATGAAATGCAAGTCAAACAATCAAAGAGCCCAAGCCCCATCACCAAATCAAGGGACAAGGCATGCATGTAAGATGCAATGCAACCTAGGCATATAAGCTAAGGATGCAACATGGCATGACAAAGCATTTGTGCAAGCATACTAGCAAACATGAGGTGAGCATGCAACCAAGCAAGTGATGGTCTTAAGCATGAATTGGGCAGCTCTAATTAGGACCAAAACAGTGGCCAAAATGCTCAAAAATGGAGGTCAAACACACATACACATGTGTACATATTGTGGTCTAACACTTAAGCTTTGAACTAGCAACTTTCAAGCACACTTGAAAAGGGATATCATAGACAATTAACATGCAATATAAGCTCTAAAAATCATGCTAGAATGTGGTGCTAAACCAAGCCAAATGAAGCAAACATAAGCATGCAAGTATGGTCCAAGTACTTAAGGCAAGTCATGGAGGCTTGAACCAAGGTTAATTCCACCAAGCCTCACAAGACTAAGGAGGCTTAAATCAGGTCAAAGGTAGATCTAAACAACGCCCAAGGAACTCCTAGATGGCATCTAAATGGCTCAAGTCCAAAGGCATGCACAAATGCACTTCCAAGGAGCATTCAACACAAGCTCATAAGGCGTTAGAGAGGCACGCAAGGCAAGCATAAAAACATGTTAAAGGGACTGAAATAACATGAAAAATGACTTTAATCCACTAAACCTAAGCAAACAAAACATGCTATACACTTACATACTTAAGGCCAACAAGCCCAAAAATGCAAAGAGGCTATATAATGCATGCTAGGGTCGACTCAAACAACCTAAGACAGACCTAAAGTATGGCAAAATAAGCACACAAGCTTCACAAATCTAACCCTAAAACATGCTAAAACAAAGGCACACAACCTAAGGCATGTTAAGGTAATCACAAGGCATTACAAGGTAGGTATGCAAGGCATGCATGGTATACCAAAACCAACTTAAAACCATGTTATATTATGGCAATATAAGCATGAAAAACAGTCATGGCATGCTCAACACACACTCAAACATAAGCTCCCTTAAGAGACCAAAAATGGTCCTTTTCGAGGACAACAAGGAGAGGGGGTGGCCCTCCCCCCTTTTGGAGACTTCAAGGCACCATCCCCACCACTGAAATCCCTCAAGATTTCAGTGGTGAAGAGGCCCAAACACCAAAGTCTCGAAACTTGCACAAAATAGCACAAAAATTGGGCCTTTCAAGGCCTAAGGGTGGTCAAACACACCCAAACCACAAAACACTCTTAACAAAAAATCAAGAGGGCCTAAAAACAGAACTTTTTTATGTTATACACTAAACACAAAAATAGCTCTAAGATAGGTAGAAATAGGATGCAAAAACGGGGAATAAAAGAGAAGTTTCTTACCCTTGAAGCCTTTCTTCAACAAATGATGCTCCAACAGCCCTTCTTGGCTTGAATCCACCTCCAAAACACTCAAACAAGCCTCCAAGGGTCTCAAGTCCAAGAGATGGTGTGTTAGTGTGTGTGTGTGTGAGCAAAAATGGCACAAAACACACACTTATAGAGATAGAATATATATCTAACCCTAACCCTAGAACTCAAGCTTTACCAAAGCTGTCTAAAATGTCTAACAAGTCTCCAACCCTAATGCCAAGAGAAGAAGTTCTCCTATATAGGCAATTCCCTCTTGTAAGGCTTACAAAACAAGCCATCCAAGAGGGAAATCCCTCCATACACGTGTATGGAGGGGAATGGGGGTGGGTGCCAACTATCACAGTTGGCAAGAAATATCTACAAAAAGTAGATGAATAGTGGCCGGCCGCTCAAAATTGTCATTTTGACAAAATGGAGTGCCGACCGGCAACAAAGAGTGCCGACCGGCAAAATATATTGCCGGTAGCAACAAAAACCAGCCGGTGGCCTCTAGTCACTGCTGGTGGTGTGTGGGAATGCCTCATAAGGCATTCCCTGCCCCTTCAAGGCAAAACACAAGTGTTTGGTGCAAAACCAGACACAAAACAGTCGAGTTCGGGGATCCTGAGGCAAGGGGCGTAGCCGAGAACTTCGGGAACCCCAAACAAACACAAACATGGATAATCACCGAGTGTTCAAGCGGTGACGTCCAAGTCTTGAGGACGGTCAAAAATTGGGTGTCTACACTATGGCAGCGAGTTTCCGGGCAGTACGAGTCAAGCATGCATCATCCAAACATTTTGAGGCGGGGGTTGTGGCCACTTTAATTCTGCATTTAATTTGTTAATTAATTAGAAGTTCTGTAATAATTAATTTAGCAGTATTCATTTGTTTTGTAATATTTATTCGAACCCTCCGAGCGAGGGCAATTGTGTAATAAGTGTGTGTGAGTGTATGTATGTCTTCCAACCCCCACTTCTTTCTCCCTTTTACTTACCTGCTTTCAATGGTTAGTATTAGGGCATATTTAACTTAGCATACCTTATGCTATGCATGCTTGCATCCATACATTTGTCTTGCATGCACCGGGCTTGGCGCATCATACTAACTGCATTGTATTTCAATTCCAAGTTGAGTACTTGTTAGTTGCAGCATTTCACATGCCATCTTTAGGATAGCCGAGCCTATTATAGTTTCATTTTTCATGTGTTGCATTAGCCATCTTAACATGAACTAGGATCATGCATATGATTACTAACTAGTTTCTGTTTTGGCTTGGAGTACTAGGTAAGCTTTTATGCTTTAGTATACCGCATGCGTGTGAGTGTTGCCATAATAACATGATTGCCATGAAGCTAGCTGCTTATGTGATATAACTGCTTGAATGCCTGTGGATGGAGGTCAAATTACCTAAATTGGAATAATGCATTGAAACTGTGAGTTTTAAGCCCACTAGATAATGGCAAAACCATCTTTTCTAAAGCCCACTTGAGGGTGGCAAAACCTGCATCTTTAGCCTACTTGCGAGTAGCAAACCATCATCAAAACAAACATGAAATGTTTTGTTCCAATTTAGGCGATTTGGTCTATACTTGTTTGCTGTGCGCATAACATAATAATTCTAGGCTAATAACCGGAATAAGAACGCATAATGTTTTCAAAACAAGATATCATGGTTAGTAGAGGCCGATCTTTGGATCGGGCGAGAGGGGGTGCTCAAAGCTGACCTTCTCCAATCGTACCCAAATTCCCGAGCCGAGGCAACTCTGGTAATGACGGACACGTGGCCTTAGGCAAACGAGTCAGGGTTTCCTAAATCCCCCATTAAAAATATTTAGGTAGCGACTCTGTATCTGTCTGTATCTGGCAAAGCAGTCCATGTTTGACACTTCTTTCAAAAACCTGTTTTCTCAAAACGATTTGCCAGATATGGACTCTTTGGTTCAGATTAAGAACCGTGACACATTTTCGAGTCCGAACTGTAGCACGGAGGCCCTCACGCGGGGCGCGTCTACAATGACCCAAATGACTTCAATTTTTTTTCCAAAACTCTAAAAACATGGAATTAAGCTTCAAAACTTCATAATTCATGAATGCATGTAACGTATTATCCTTAATTTAAACATTGATGACAAAAATCATGCTCAAAATGATGGAATTCAACAAAATTATGCATGTATGTATGAATTAACTTTAAATTCTTCATCTTAAGCTCATTTCTCATATTTAATCAAATAATCTCTTGAATTCATGTACTTGATAGCTTAATCTCACAAATTAAGGTTTAGAAGCTTACCGATGGTCTTCAATTGAGCTTGTACTAGCAATTTCTTGAGTTCTTCAACTCAATTCTCCAACCTTCAAGCCAAATCTCCAAAATCAAGCCTTCTCTCTCTCTCTCTCAATTGAAGTTCTCTCTCTCTAAAGCTCTCTCTCAGATTTTTGAGTTCCAAAATTACGAGTTATTGCACGAATTAACATATATATATAGGCTAAGTTGGCTTAATTCACTAATCAAGGATTAAACTAATTAATTAGAGCTTAAGTCTAACCAAACAAACTTAATTAAATTGAGTTAATGTAATTACTTTTAAACTGAATCAAATTTTTATCAAACTTTGCATTAGCCTCTAAAAATTATGACATTCACAATAAACTAACCAATTTCAGTTTTTGATGCCATCACGGCCTTCAATTTCATGTTATAACAGAAATCACAATAGATATTCCTACAATTAACAAATGTCAATCTTAAAATCATATTAAACACATAATTAGTATTTAAATTCACACAAAGCACATAAACACATGTAAAATTAAAGAATTAAAAGTACAATATGTGGCGGGGTTGTTATAATCAAATTTACAAAAAAAATACCAAACAAAACCTTTGACATGTCAGTTGGTTTCAAATATATTATGAACTTGTATCTAGTTCTTCGACTAATATATTATGAGCTATTGCATTTGAATTCTACCCTAAGAAAAAGTTTAGCATAAAAGAAGAGTCCAGTTCAAAAGAAATTTTTAAATGCACATAATTTGATTATAAAGTTAGACATAATTTTTTTACATAGCTCCCGCTTTATGTGAAAAAATTTATATTCGATCATGAGATCAGATGCTATACAAATCGAATAACAAAGTCCAAAATAATTCTCTCATTAACTAGATGAGTTCCGCTAGAATGATCATATTTATATACCATATTAAATTTATCAATTTTTATTTTGGGGTTATAAATGCATTAGTTGAAGGGGTTCTCAACACTCATTTCTATTACCAATAAAAGAATGATGGATAATGCTCTACAAACAAAAATTTTACACAGAAATTTCATATAGATGACATTCTATGATCCTTTATTTTTAGCTAAAACACCCACCGTTGTGTCTTATAATTACAAGCATGCCAATGCCGCATCATTCTTAATGCACTTTATGTATACCAGTATTATTTGCCCGCCCAATGGATATGCCGTTAATTTTGAAAAATACAAATTTTTATTTTTATTTAAAAGTATACATATTGTGTACTGCTTAAGTGGTAAGAGCATTGTCTATCAAATTGAAGGCCTTAGTTTCAAGTTTCAGCCTCCTCTATATAATTTTGTATTTTAAATAGGCTAGAAGGTTATTTTTAAAAATAATAAAATCTGTGATATTTTGTGTCACCATCTCCAATTTTCACTTTATATATAGTATAAATAGATAAATTATGTTTATAAATCATTTCCCACTAATAATACATCACATAATAAATTAAATAAGGGTATTTTTTTTTTCATAAATCCTATTTCTAGTACTTGTATTCATATTAGTCTTAATTGATCTCTTATAATCCAATTAGTACTATAAATTATTGTTCTTCGTTGTTCATCTTTCTTCTCCGCTGGACATCTTTGTTGAAATTAATATACGTAGAAACATAAGTTTTATATATGATTCATTTTTTGTGATCAATTCAAACCTTCATGATTTTGTAATATCTGAATTGCTGAAGCTTTATGTTCAACTCTACAATAAGCACAATTATTATTTGTGAACTTCATATTTAAGACTAATTGATATTCAGAATTTCAATTTTCCATGTCAACATTCACCATAGGGCTGTCACAATAACATCGCAACCATGTGAATGTGAAAGTTTCAAATAAAATTTTGCTAGTGTTTCAAAATTTGTGAATTACCATCATATGAATGTTCACATTGTTTACATTTGTGAATGTTCTCATTATCCAGTGAATGTGAAATCATCTCACATTGATATCGAGTATAATTTTAATGTGAATATTCATATTGTAAAATTTAATTTAATTAATTTATTTATTTATTTTACATAATTACATATTCAAATGAGATATTGTTTGATAAATCTCATTAAATAAGTTTCAAGAATACAAATTTCATAAAAAGATAAATATGTACAACAAAAGTAATGAATTTTTTAAGTTTAACATATAAAAAGTTAAAAATAGTTTAAATTAGCGCATATCATGTTTAAGAAAATGTCTATAAGGGTAACATTGTCTATAAAAGACCTCAGTAATGGGAATTAGAATTTGGTGGATTTGGGGAGGGATTTGGAAAGGAAAAGGGAAAAGGTATGTGAAACTAAGTAAAATATAGGTTTGTTTTATTCATATTTCACCTACCTTTTTCATTTTCCTTTCCAAATCCTTCCTCAAATCCCCCAACCAAACACAGCATAAAAGAATGAGACTTACTAAAATACAAGAATACCTTGTAAATTAATTAAGATACAAGTATTTCATTAGATTTTTCACTAAATTCCTCAATTAAATAGAGTATATATTAATTACTTATTGGCCTACTATTATGTCAGCTTGGTCTTGGATGACATTACTCCATGTAGAAATGCTCCAACTTCAATCGATGATGCAACTTTTTTTTTAAAATTAAGTTGGATATTTTAAATCAACTTGTGTGCATCAAATTAATTCCTTACCGTTCGAAAAAACTATTTGAAATACATTTTTAAACCTTGTGATTTATTGTCCTAAGAATTTTTACTGGCCAAAAAAAATTAGACCTAAAATTTTAAAAAAGTAAGCCCCTTCGGTCATCTATAATGCAACTTAAGATTTAGATGCAATATTGGAAAGGAAGATATGAGACTCCAAATAGAAGAGGGTCCATGATGTAACCTTTCATGTTTTTAGCTGCAGAGTGTGAGGGACTAAAGGCCAATCTGTTGTGGCCCCAACTTGAGCCTACTTAGCTCACATGATGATTCATCACTGAACAAAGACAACATAGTTTTTTTTTTTTTTTGAACTATAAAAAAAGGGCTCTGTGGTGTCGTCACAGCCCCTGTGGGCCCTGACCCCGGAATAGCCGGTTGCCAGCCAGGAATTAACCCCCATCATGTGGGGGACCCACCACTGAGGCACCAGTGGAGCTCATCAGCCGCCCCTAACCACGGACAAGTTTCGATCGGAGTACAGCGCGAGGTCTCCGAAGAGAGCCCCTGGAAAATCCAGGATTTTCGCGCCCCCCAGGAGTCGAACTTGACTCGGGCAGGTGGAGGCCAATGCTTTCTCCACTGGGCCACCACCCCCAGTGGTAAAGACAACATAGTTTGTACAAGAAAATTACAAATTTTATGTATTTAATAAATAAAAGAATAAAACAGAACATATATTTAATTTCAATTTGCAGTATATGTTTAAATTTAATGTGGTGTCGCCATACTTAAAATTATGGTCAACACATTTTAAATTTTAAATATTTTTTAAAATAAGTACACAAAATCATCTATAAAAAAAAAAAAAAAAAAAAAAAAAAAAAAAAAAAAAAAACACTAAAATACTCACTTAGATCTTGTGTATTTATAAGTGACATGTTGGAGAACCATTCATTTTAGGGAAATTTTTTAAAAAATTTCTCATATTAAGATTTTATAAAATAAAAGACATATAATATTTTTATATTAGTTAAGGTCTCTCAACATTTTTACAGAAAAAATTCAACTCAGAAATTTTCTCTGAGTCGAGACAAAATTTCTCTACGTCGGGCAAAATTTCTCTGAGTTAAATTTTCTCTGTAAAAATGTGGAAGGACCTTAACTAATAAAAAAAACATCTTAAACCTCTCTTACTATACAAAATTAGAAAGAGACGTTTTACTAATTTTCTCTTCATTTTATTGTGTTAGTTTCTAAACAATAATGTTAAGCTTATTATTTTTTTATATCATATTATTTTTATCTTTTCATTGTTAACACAATATTAATATAATAGGTCTCACTGAACCAACTGATTCAGTGGTATCCCTCTCTTCCTCTACTTTGAACTGAGGCTTCATTTGGCATGAGGTTTTTTTAGCTATTTTAATCACAAAAAAACAAAATAAGTTAATAGGACAAAATATCACATCTAAATCATAATAATTCTTTTTTTTTTCTCACAAAAGTCAAAAAAGCCAAAAAGTCTATCCTAAACAAGGCTTTTTACCCTCAGACTAAAATAACTAAAAGAACAAAAAGATAACTCACATCTCAAACGAAGGCTAAAACTCTCATGTAGATCCGTCCAAGTTCAAAGTTTGTTGTCTACTTTCCACGAGTGTGTTTTACAACTTCATTCATATTTTTTCATAATATCTACCTCTAATATAGGGAATGTTTGGCATCACTTACAAAAGTTAAAAAGTCAAAAAGTCATTAAAAAAGCAAAAAAATTCATACTATTCACCTTATTTTAGCGAGAAATCTGTTGGATCAACCAAAAAAAGAACAAAAGAACAAAATAGTACAGCCACAAAACAGTGCACTATGCAGTCACAAATTCCCAAAAAAAAAAAAGAAAACGTGGCACAATGTAAGCCACAAATTTCCATAAAAAATAAAATAAAAATTGAAATGCATGGAATGCAGTGTTGCTGACGGTGACAGGAAGGGCAATTAGGTAATTTTGAAATTTGCTACAATATTTTATTATACATTTTTTTGTATAAAGTCAAAAACATTTCCTAAACATACATTTTTTTTTTTTTTATAACTTTCTTAGTAAAAAAGTCAAAAAGTGCACTTATATAGATCATTCCAAACAACCATATAGTATTGATACATAAAACGATAGGGATGACTCCTCTCCATACCACTATTCTCTATGTTTCACCATACTCTATTTCATGAGTTTCATTTGAGGCTAACAACCATAATTTAAACCGTTTATCTTGTAAATTTTATTGTAAAAATTGTCGGTAAAAAAAAAGCAGCTTCATTAGATATCACTAAACACGTGAACAAATTATATTTTATTTTTTAAAATAGACAATTATGAATTTAAACTTAAAACTATTCATTTTATAAAATAAAATATAATTTTTCATCTATTGATCAATATCTAATGAAATTAATTTTTTATATAGACGATTTTTACTATGAGATTTACAATATGAATTTTTGGATTATCGTTATGAATCCGAAATGAGTCCCATAAAATAGAATATAGTGAAATACGAATAGTAGTATGGTGAAGAGCCATTCCTAAAAGGATCAAAATTATGCTATAAATGCAACTTTCCTTTTTTTTTTCCTCATCTTTTCTTTTGTCTAAATATAGCCATAAGTGTTGATTTGCATACATCAAGGTAGCGTTTGAAATAATTTTCAAATCATGATTTTATTTTTAAATCATAATTTGAATAAAACATGTTAATCAAATATATGTTTAAAATATAATTTAAAATTACTTTCAAAACTCCTCACTTATCTTTTATTATTATTATTATTGCATTCTCTCACATTCTTTATATTTTATATATCAAAAAAAAAAAATTACAAATCATACTAAAACTATTTTCAAAACTTATAACTAAATAAATTTTTTCTTTTTATCATAATTTAAAAACTTAAAATTTAAAATACAACTCCACACTTAAATTATTATTCTAAGACTAGTCAAACGGACCCCAAACTTTTTTTTTATTAAAATTTTTGACTAGATCACCACGGAATCTATGCATGATTGGATGATGGCTCCTCGTGTTGCCACGTGGCAATCCCATTTCTTTGGCTGACTTTGGTCTTCACATCCTCTATGAATTGATTGAAATTTCTTTGGGACGACCCATCAGAGGCCAATGCATCCTCTAGTGCCTTCCTCATTTTCTTGATCTCCTTCCTTATCTGGTCTAATGTTTTTCCACACATCAGACAGTTAATCTTCTCCGCAACCTCCTCCCTTGTGATTGATCTTTTGTCACATAGATTAATCCCAACCTTCCAATCATCCACCACTAATTTTCGATTAGTGAATTGATCGGTCAACAAAGGAAAACAAATCAACGGAACACTACACCATACACTTTCTAATATCGAATTCCATCCACAGTGCGTTAAAAACCCTCCGATCGCTGGATGAGAGATTACATCAATCTGACAGCACCACGGCACGATCACTCCCCGGTCTTTGACATTTTCTTCAAATCCAACGGGTAAGAAATCAGGATCCTCAGAGCTCACAATATCAGGCCGAATCACCCAAACAAAACTCACCCCACTACGCGAAAGCCCATGGGCTATCTCCAAAATGTCATGCTTGCTAGTGTGAGCATAGCTACCAAATGAGATGTACAAAACTGACCCATGAGGCTTGGTGTCGAGCCAATGGGTGCAATCCGACTCCGGCCACAGGCTCATAGCCACGGTGCTCTTGGTGAACCCAGTTGGGAAAATGGGCCCAATTGCATAAGTTGGCTGCTTCTGATTTAGGGCTGAGATTGTTTCTGGTTCAAGCTCTTGGACTGTGTTGCAGACAATCACATCTGCTCTCTTCGCGTCCTCAAATGCCTTGTCGATTATCCGGTGCACCACGGTCCCTATATCGGTGGCCTGAAGATACGACATCAGGTCCGTTGGTTTGATGGACCGCACTCCAGGTATGTAATCTATTGTGTCCTCACGCTTATCTGCTCAATTACAGAATTTAACCATATTATAACATGAACATATAAACATACATCCGTGCATTTTTTATATTTCATTGTTTATTTTTTTGGATAAATTAAAATAGCAATTGCAAAACACTGGTATAAACTCACAATAATTATAAAGAGGTGGAAGTATAAGATTTAATTACATAATCTAATGTATAAATTGCTTGTATTTTCATGATATTGTAATTATTTTGTGTTCATACTATTTTTTTTTTTTTTTTGCAATTCTTCCTGAATTAAACCGGTAGTATATATATTTTGATTTTTGTATTATTTTATCTTGTAATTTTAATTAGTTCAATTTTAATCTTAAATTTATTATTAAACCACCTATTGTAACATTTTTTTTTTTTTTTATTCATCCACCTTGCAATGTTAATACTCCTAAATGATTGATAGCGAAGTAGTATAGTTAGAAAAGGGTGAAAATAATCCCATATATGTATATTATATGAGGCAAATTACATTAACAGTCCCTACAGTTTGGGATTCGTGTCATTTTAATTCCTGACTTTTCAATTGTGACACATTTGATTCTGAATTTTGAATGTTATTTCAAATAAGGACAATTGAAGATATCATTATTTAATTTTAAGGGTAAAATTGTCAATTTAATAAAATATAAACTAATTTAATAAAAATAAATGTCAAAAAAATATTTTTAATTTTTTAAAACTATTTTTATCCACCAATTATAAAATTATATAAAATTGATAAAAATTAATAAAAATTCCGTGATTAATTTTTAAAATTTAATTTTACATGATCATCATTCAAACACATAGTAAAAATTATTTTGGTAAAAAAAAATAAATGTCTAAAAAATTTATTAATTTTATATAATTTTATTTTTAGTGGGTAGAAATAATTTTTAAAAATTCAAAAATATTTGTTTGACATTTGTTTTTGTCAAATTAGTTTATATTTTATCAAATTAACAATTTTACCCTTGAAAAATTTAATGATATCTTTAATTGTCCTTATTTGGAATAAGATTCAAAATTTAAGATCAAATGTGTCACAATTAAAAAATTATGAATCAAAATGACACAAATTCCAAACTATAAAGACTATTAATATAATTCACCATATTATATATGACCTTGGGTTGCGTACACATCTGGATAAACACAATGTAGGATAAAGACAATACATATATGTATTCGAACAAGTTGGCCACCACTTTGAAATTTACATGATTAACCCCCCTGCCATAGTGTAGGCAAATTTGTCCAGAACTGTTGATTTAGATGGATCGGATAAGGGGAGACTGGATTGTGGATGACTAATTCTGATTTAAATAATCACTAATTCTGTGTTTGGTTGAAAAATTTGAGAAGAGATTTGAAAAGAGAAATAAAAAAAGAAACTGAAATGTGAATAAAATATATTTATATTTCACCTAATTTTACACATCTTTTCCCTTTTTCTTTTTAAATCCCTTTTCAAATCCTCCAATCAAATACAACATAAATGATTTGGATAAAAATAATATATATTTAATTATGAGTCTGATTTTTATTTTTCTAACTAAACGACGGACTAATAAATTTATTGAACATATAATCTAATCTCATCCACATAAATACTCTTTCAATTTATTTATAATTTTTTATTAATCGATAATATAATCATTACACTCAATATACATCAGCCTATTAGCTTGTAATTTTCAAAGAATATTAAAGTCTATAAACCCAGATATATCCACCTAAAAAATTTTGAGTAGGTGATTCTAATAGAAATTAAATTTATTTAGTGTATGAGTGTAGAATTAATTTAAATTATAAAATGATAATTTTAAATAATTTTTGAATAATTAAATGTATTTATAATATTAATGATTTTTTATAGTGTGGCCAACTTTTTTTTGAAGATTCAATGCACTGGTCCTACATGGTACCCTTTTTTATAGGTTTAATAAGTCACTCATTATATATATATATATATATAATTTTTGAAACATATTTAAAAATTGGGTAAATTATAAAAACATTCCCTGAGGTTTACTTAAAATATAGATTGTCCCCTGTGGTTTGAAAAATTACAAATACCTCCTTCTTAGTATTTTTTATTTAACAGCATTAACTAAAAAAATGAAATTTATAATTGTTCTCCTATACAATAATAAAATTACCTAAATTATTAATTGAATCATATTTCTAACATCATTAAAAATTATTAATTGACTTAATGATTTATTAATAAAAGGGACGATTTGTTATGAACTTAGAAACCTCAGGAGTGGAATGTAATTTCCAAAATTACAAAGAGTGATTCGTATTTTAATCAAATCTTAAGAGGTATATTTATAATTTATCCTTTTAAATTAAAAGGAAGTTAAATGAATTTTTTTTTTTACAATTAGAGATAAAAGTGTAATTTTCATCCAGACCCTATGTCGCTGCATCCCAGCCTGAGAGGGTTACAACCCAAATGGTTAAGAGAGAGAGAGAGCGCACATACCATGAGAAGCAAAATGACCATTCTTTCTAAGCAGCTCCAAGTGATAGTACAAAGTCAAGACCAAAGCTGGTTCAGTCCAGAATGAAACATGAACTAGATTATACTTCTTCGCAATCACCGACGGCCAAACAAAGAAAGTGTCGGCGATCAAACAATTCACCGGACACTCCGACTCCAACTCCGACCGAACTATCTCTCCGACAAGTTCGTCCACGTGGGCCGAAAAGACATGCAACAAACACTCCATGAACTGGTCGTGATTCAGAGACCGGTCAAAGCCCACCGGAAGACCGTCGCAGACCGTTGCGTATCGGATGTCAAGGCCGGAATTACGTGCTCCGGCGAAGAAATCACCGCCGTCTACGGCGGAGGATGGTGGTGATGGTGGGTGGGATTTGGATATTTGGTGGTGGATGGATTGAGTGTGGATGAAAGTGATGGTGAAGCCTTTCGATGCGAGCTTGATGGCTAGGTGGACGGTGGGGATTAAATGGCCTTGGAGAGGGTATGCAATCATGATAGCATGAAGCTTTTTGTGATCCTTATCAGCCATTGTTTGTGTGTGTGTGTGTGTGTGTGATGAGAGAGAAGAGAGAGAGAATATGTGAAGTCGTCTACACAAGTCATTCTTTTATCGGAGCTGCTGCGGTACAGTTTTAATGAGCTGTCAATGAATATAAAAAAATAAAATAAAAATAATAATAATAATAATTATAGTGAAGTAAAAGATAAAAAAAAAAAAAGAAAAAAAAGACAAATTAAAATTCTATTAAAATTTTTTTTTTGGGAGCTTTTTCAATAAATCCATTATCTAAGAGTGTTGTTCCATAAACCCCATAGTGTTTTATAATATTCCATTAGGTCCATTTCATACAGAAAGACCAAAACATCCCTGAACAAAACACGCGCCTTTCTCTCTCTCTTTGAATCTAATAACCGTCTCTCTTCCCCTCTTTATTTGTGGCGACTTGAAAGCTTTCTTCTCTCTCTCTCCCTGCAACTTTCAATGGCGTCCAAAGAGGTCAGCAAACCTCCTTCACTCCCTCCTTACCCTCAGGTAAAAACACCCAACTCTTCTCTCAACACCCAGACGTCTCATCGTCGGCTTCGTCATACCTCTGCCATCTGTCTACAGAAACGTGGAAATCACCATTGGTGAACATCCTGAAGTTCCATCTTCGTCAAAATCACCATCGATGACCATTTATGACAACCCAACCATCAATATGGAAAAAGAGTAAGTAATCTCACCAATCTTGTATGTAAACCCTAAATCTCTTGTTCAAATTATACCATTGTGAACTTCCAATATCCCTTGTTTCTATTCATACAATGTGTGGAACTTCATATTTTTACTGTTCATGCCCTAATTGTTAATGTGAACCCCTCAATCCCAATCTCCAAGTATATGGTTTTGTTCACCCAAAAATAATGCAGTGGTAATTATGTTGTGTTGTCAAAAGCTGTGAACATTTATATGGGAATGAAAAATGTTGGGCCAAGCCAATTATTTCAGATGTTGTTGTTGTTGTTGTATGTTTTAATCATGTGAATCTCCTATACCCATTTCATCAATATGAACTTCTACAGTAGTGAGCTTCATAATATATGATCTTATTCATTCAATGTGTAAACTTCATATTATATCTGTTATTGCAAACATAGATGATATGAACATTTACATTACTGTTAATTACTGGATAAACTTACATTAGTAGATACTGATGTGAACATTCACATCAGTGTAAAATGATGTGAATGTTCACATTACTGTCACTTTTGATATTGTTGATTGTTGATGTCCATAGAACCCCTAATCTTCACTCAACAATGTGATGGAATATGATGTAAACATTCACATTGTGACATCAATGTCAGACTTGATTGTGTTGTTGGGTGTTGTTTGGTGCTGTTGGTTCCACCTTTTGTTTTTCAGCCCATTATAACATAATGTGATCACCCATGTAAACATTTACATTGCCCTATAACTGTTGTTGTTTTCGGAATTGATTTTGCAAACATAGATGATGTGAATATTCACATTACTGTTCATTACTAGATAAACTAACATTAGTAGACACTGATGTGAACATTCACATCAGTGTATAATGATGTGAATGTTCACATTACTGTCACTTTTGATATTGTTGATTGTTGATATCCATAGAACCCCCAATCTTCACTCAACAATGTGTTGGAATATGATGTAAACATTCACATTGTGACATCAATGTCAGACTTGTTGGTGTTGTTGGGTGTTGTTTGGTGCTGTTGGTTCCACTCTTTGTTTTTCAGTCAATTATAACATAATGTGGTCACCCATGTTCCACTTTTGATATTGTTGATTGTTGATGTCCATAGAACCCCCAATCTGCACTCAACAATGTGATGGAATATGATGTAAACATTCACATTGTGACATCAATGTCAGACTTGTTGGTGTTGTTGGGTGTTGTTTGGTGCTATTGGTTCCACCCTTTGTTTTTCAACCAATTATAACATAATGTGATCACCTGTGTAAACATTTACATTGCCCTATAATTGTTGTTGTTTTCGGAATTGATTTTGCAAACATAGATGATGTGAATATTCACATTACTGCTCATTACTAGATAAACTTACATTACTAGATACTGATGTAAACATTCACATCAGTGTATAATGATGTGAATGTTTACATTACTGTCACTTTTGATATTGTTGATTGTTGATGTCCATAGAACCCCCAATCTTCACTCAACAATGTGATGGAATATGATGTAAACATTCGCATTGTGACATCAATGTCACACTTGTTGGTGTTGTTGGGTGTGTTTGGTGCTGTTGGTTTCACCCTTTATTTTTCAGCCAATTATAACATAATGTGATCACCTATGTAAACATTTATATTGCCTTATAACTGTTGTTGTTTTCGGAATTGATTTTGCAAACATAGATGATGTGAACATTCACATTACTGTTCATTACTAGATAAACTTACATTAGTAGACACTGATGTGAACATTTACATCAGTGCATAATGATGTGAATGTTCACATTACTGGGTTCTGATGATCGAAGGTTCTAAAAAAAAATTTTAAACTCTACCAATTTATCAATTTTGAGTCTCATGCACTGGTGAGGTTCTTTACATGGTCATTGTACTTGATTCTTCCTGCATGGTTGGAGCTTGTTTGACCATTTACTTTCAAACTAACTTGAATCATCTTCATATAAAGATCACTGCTCCCTTGTAATGTTAATATTGTTATACTGTGAATTGTTGTAACCAAATATTGATGTGAACTTTAACATTCTCTTCTATACACATAGACATACCAAATATTATATGGATGTTTAACTATTAACATTTGGTGTGACCACTACTATTTGTACCCTAGTAGTAATGTGAATATTCACATCTCCAATGATGTGAATGTTCACATTGCTATGTTTGTCACTTAAATAGCACTTTGTTACTTTTGCTTATATGAATATCGTTGAATGTGAACATCCACACTGATTAATGATGTGCTGATGTTAATGTACATGCCTACCCTACAAATTCTATTGAAATCAAATTTAATGTTCATACAAACACTCACTATTTGTGCATGCCCATGTAACAGATGTTGCATCTAAATTTTGCACAAAAAGAAAGAGGGAGGATTATTATGTCAAAGAAGAGAGCATGCCTCTAGAGAGCAACACCCACATCGATATGCGACATGTCAATTATCGATCAACCATCACAGGCTTAGTAAAACCGATGAGAAGCAACAAGTTCTCGGATTTTCAGCTGGACTACTTAAGGAAAACTTCGTTGTTCGATAGTTGGGGTTGTCTACTATTCACTAGCTATACCAAAATATAGTGCTAGTTTTTTTTTTTTTTTGTAACTTTGATAACTTGCAGTTGAAAACACTTGACAGCATATATATAAATCAATGATATACTTCTCACATGCCTATGTCTTTTGATGGTATATTTGATGTTGATGTGTTGCGTGTGCTAAACAATATAGACTGTGAACATTCACATCTGTTTTCTTATGTTGAAGTTTGTGTGAATGTTTACATCTTAATTTATGTTTAATAAATGTGAATGTTCAAATTATGTCTTATGTTTATTGTGGTTGACTACAGATGTTAATATTCACATTGTACATTAATTATATGTATGATCATATTAGAATAAACGTGAATCTTCACGTCTATTTATTGCATTGTGAATATTCACATCAAAATGTGGTTGACTACAAATGTTAATATTCACATTATACATTAATTAGGTGTACGACCCATGAACAAACATATCATCATTAATGTGAATCTTCACATTTATTTATTGCGTTGTGAATATTCACATCATGTTTGTGTCTAAAACAAAATGGTCCTTGAATATTCATATCATCAATATTGCATAATGGTAATGAACACAACAAAAACATATACACCATTCAATATTATATAAAAGTGTAAATATTAACATTAATTGACAATACATATGACAAAATTCTAGTACAAAAAACCAGAAATCCAGAAACAAAAAAACCCATAAATAAATGTGAACATTCACATTGAGTTAAAATGTTTTGTTAATCAGTTAAAATGTTTTGTTAAAATGTTTTGAATGTTTTGTTAATCAAGAGGGGTTCATGTTCACTGTCATTGCCTACAACAATCACATTAAGACAATATTCAAACAATCTCAAAGAGGACAACAAGTTGTGTGAACATTCAAACAAATAACTGATACATTCATCACAGCAAAAGATGTGAATATTCACACCAGTAATGTTATGTGTATTCACAAGTGATGTGAATGTTCACACCAGTCACATTGCAATTACAAGAGGGGTTCATGTTCACTGCCATTGCCTACAACAATCACATTAAGACAATATTCAAGCAATCTCAAAGAAGGCAACAAGTGGTGTGAACATTCAAACAGACAACTGATATATTTATCACAGCAAGTACCTAAAATTAGTATATACGTGGACACCCCCCACCTATAGGTTTTCATATGTAATTGTCTTTTTGTCATTCAAAAAATTATACTAGTAATGATTCTTGGATTTTTGGTTTGGTGCCACAGTCCACACATAAGCTTTAGATGCAGATGGCATTTCATTCTTGACGTGGTATTCTTTTCTTTTTCGGTTGGGAGCTTTCTTGTATGCAACATCTGTTACATGGGCCATACATATTAAGACAAAATATTTAATGCAATCATATCTGCAACAAGTGATTTGAATAGCTGATATAGGCATTCACAAGTGATGTGAATGTTCACACCATTCAGATTGCAATTACAAGAGAGGATTCATGTTCACTGCCATTGCCTACAATAATCACATTAAGACAATATTCAAGCAATTGCAAAGAGGGCAACAAGTGGTGTGAACATTCAAACAAACAACCGATACATTCATTACAGTAACAGATGTGAACATTCACACCAGTAATGTTATGTGTAATCAGATATTGTTGGTGCTTTCGCTCTAGGATGTGAACATTGGCATTGCCTGGACATTTTAGGAGAGTCAAATATTATTGGTGCTGTTGTTCTAGGATGTGAACAATCACATTGCATGAACATTTTAATTCAAACAAATATTGTTGGTGCTTTTGGTCTAGGCTGTGAACATTCACATTGCTTGAACATTTTAGTAGAAGCACATATTATTGGTGCTGTTGTTCTGCAATGTGAACATTCACATTGCCTGAAAATTTTAGGCCAATCAGAAATTATTGGTGCTGTTCTTCTACGCTGTGAACATTCACATGGATTACAAATATTAGGCCAATGAATAGGGATATTTAGAATGTTCACATGGATTACAAATTTTGAAACATTTTCAATCCACAAGAATGTTCAAAGCATAAAACAACAACACCATTACTACCTGATTAACAAAACATTTTAACTCAATGTGAATGTTCACATTTTTTATCAACTACAACAAAACAGAATTCGCCAAAACAAAATTTTAGGACAATCAGAAATTATTGGTGCTGTTCTTCTACGCTGTGAACATTCACATGGATTACAAATATTAGGCCAATGAATAGGGATATTTAGAATGTTCACATGGATTACAAATATTAGGCCAATGAATAGGGATATTTAGAATGTTCTTCTACGCTGTGAACATTCACATGGTGCTGTTCTTCAATGGTGTTCATGGTTGCATAAAAATATATTGTTTTCCAACTTTGCAAATCATTGCGTGTCACCCTGTTACTAGGTTTTTCAACTCTGTTTTATCAAAAAATATTATACGACTTGACTTTATAAAATCTATCTAGTTTCCTTTACCATACTTTTTGACTTTGGAAACCATTGCGTGTCATCCCTGTTACTAGGTTTCTCAACTCTGTTTTATCAGAAAACTAGTGTATGCCAGAAAACTAGTTTGGTTGTGTGATCAACCCGGCGTTGTTATTTGTTCGTATTTGGTTGTAATGCCGAAGCGATTCCGGCGCTGGTGTTGGGGTTCCTCGTTGGGTTCTCTCTTCCGGCGTTGGGTGTGGGTGTTTCGCCGGAGTTGATGACTGGCTTCCATGGAGGTTTTTTTCACACAGTATATATATATATATATATAAGGGCATAATAGTCACGTATAAATATGAAATTTAAAAAATGGACTTTATGGAATAATCAGAAAACTATATGGGACTCATTGGGATATAATTTTTCTGTGTGGACTTATTGGAATAAAACATCTCTAGATGGGATTTATCAATAAATTCCCCTTTTTTTTTAGAGATCTAAATTAATTTTCTTTTTTTATAGAAGCTACTTGTAAATCTACCACCCATAAATGGGAAAAGCATATGGTGTGTAAATCTACCCCCATAAATAGAGCTGTAAATGAACAGAGCCGTTTGTAAACAGACTCGAACTCAGCTCGGTAAAAATTCGTTCGAATTCGGTTTGTTAATTTTTTTTTACGTTCAAATTCGAGTTCGTTAAATTTTTAATAAATAAGCCCAAACATTCTAAAGCTCAGCTCGTAAGCTCAGCTCATTAACTAACTTGTTTAATATTTATTATTTATATATTAAATAATATAAAAATATGTATAAAAATAAGAGAAATATGTTATTTATATATTTAAAAAATATAAATGTAAATAATAGTTAACTATAAATAGTATATTTATAAAATAGTGATAGTAAATATTATTATTTTAGTAAAATATGAACTTTTTTTTATAGTATGTTTATTTATATTGTATATATAATTGTATAATAAAATTTTTAATTGTAACTTTAGTCTCACATGCAAGTATGAATTTATAAATTTTTTGGCTCGTTAAGGCTCGTGAACCAGCTCGAGCTCGAGTCGAGCCTAAACCAACTCGGCTCAAGCTCGGTTCGTTAAATTTTTATTCAGCTCGAGCTTGAGCTCGTTAAAATCTTAATAAACAAGCCCAAACATACTAAAACTCGGCTCGGCTCGGCTCGTTTGCAACCCTACCTATAAATGGAAAAGCGTATTGTTTGCATACCATAGGTACCTTATTATAAATTAGTTTAATTTTATCACAAAATTTTATAATATCAATTATAAAATAAGTAATCTCGTTACAAATTAATATAATAAAAAATATCATAATAAAGTTATAAATTTTTATAGCATCAATTGTAAAATTTTGAACATTTTATTATATTAATTTATAATGAGATTATACATTTTGTAATTAATATTATAAAATTTGTGATAAAATTATGTCAATTTATAATCGGATGCATGTGGTGTGCACCCCTATAGGCTTTCCTCCATAAATATTCTAGAAGACGAGAATAATTGAATTTTGTTAGAAATAAATAAATAAATTAGGCTATACCTCTATCAGGTTTGAAGAAAATACACTACATGCTATTTTATAAATTAATTAATTTATTTATTTTTTCACTTTTAAAAAGAAATATAAAGCAAAAAAAAAAGAGTCTATTTTTTTGACTTTTTAATTAAAATTTCATGTTGTCAAAATAGGCTTAAGGTGTGGTTTGAGATTTGACTTTATTTGTGGGTTTTTTTTTTAAAATTTTTTTTAAGGTGAAAAAAGAAATTATGTGTTTAGAAAATATATATTTTTTAGTTTTGTGAAAATATGTGAATAATTGAGGTGTATGACTTTTTCTTTATTGACTTTTGATTTTTGTAATGATTTTGTTTTTTTATTTTTTATTTTTTTGCGTCAACTTGCCAAATAATCCTTAAAAAAATTTCACAATTTTGACACAAATATACTAACTTCTCTAATAATTAAAAAAAAAAAAAAAACTAGAACTAACATGGATGTGTGAAGATATAAAAATAAATAAAATAAAATATATATTTCAAAAAGATATATAACTAATAAATTTTGTTATTAGAAAGACTAATATAATAAAATAAAACTTGTGTGACTTATTATATTTTCTTCAATTTAAATAAATAGAAAAAAAAAAAAAAAGCCTAGAACCAACACAGATGTGTAAAGATATAAAAATAAAATAAAATACACATTTCAATAAGATATAAAAATATCATTTTCTCATCAATATAACTAACAAATTTGTTATTAAAATGAGATAACTGTTACTTTAATTATAAAGTCAAACTTGTGTAACTTATTATATTTTTTTCACATCTTAAAAACGATTTATCTAATTTTCTTTTTTTAAAAAAATTATATGTATAGCTGAATACATTTCATTAATTTTGTTTTTCAATGATATTACAAATATTATACTTGTATATCATAGAAAGAAAATTATTCAATTGAAAAGACAACATTCGACATGTCCTCTCCACTATATCTATCAATCAATGACCACTAGGGGTATGGAATAATTGCTCACCATAAAAATTTTATTATCTCATATAGGACTTTCTTAAATTTTAAACAACAGTGATTTAGACTTTCTTAAATTTTAATTCTCACCACCTCACACACACGTGACGGGTAGTGATTGGAGGAGAAGAAAAAAGAAAAAAAAGAAAAGAAAAAGTGACCAATCAAAAAAGAAAAGGGGTCAAAAGGAATGGAGGAAAGAGGATCCCAATCTTTATTCTAATTTAAAAGGTTGCAACATTTATTAATATAATATATGACATATTAAATGATAAATATTTTATGACATATATATCATTTAGATAGAGACTGAAAAAAATATTATATTATATGATATATAAATATTAGATGATTGTATTAATTATTACAAAATTTTTACACAATAAAAGTATTAAATTTATTTATTTAGTTTTTTGGTGGTTAATTAAAAAGTGGCTGAAAAAATCAAAATCAAAATCAAATGAAATTGTGGGTTATAATTTCGATAGAGACTTCGTTTATGAGAGTGCCGGAAATCATTGTTGTACTATATAAAGAGATAATTATTAAAAAGTTGAATATAAGTAGAGTATAAGAAATTAGATATACTGGATATTTATTTTTTTGGTGAGTGATTTATCTTTTGTGAGATAGTTTAGTGAAATTTTTTTTATTTTATTTTTAAAGAATATTTTTTTTTAAAATTTTATCCCTTAATTTATATGTTCACTTTTTTTATTTGATGATTTTTTGTTACTATCTATTCAAATTCATATCTATCTGTTTAAAAAAAAAAAAAATTAATCTATTTAAATTTTTTTATTTGCTTAAATTTTTTGACTATGTGTTCACATTTTTTTGACTATTTGTTCAAATTTTTTTGACTATCTATTCAATTTTTTCCCCTATTTGTACAAATATCTATTCAAATTTTATTATCTGTTCAATTTTAATCTCTTATCTGTTGAAATATCTATTCAAATTTTATTATCTGTTTAATTTTAACAAATTTTATTTGTTGAAATTCAAATCTATTTATGTATTTAAACTCTATTTGTTTATATATATATATATATATATTCAATTCGTTTCATCATCATCATCATCATCATCATCATCAATAAAAAATCTAAGTATTTTCAAAATAAATAAGAACAATAATAGAAGATTACCTCAATCTTCTATGCAACAAAATAAAAATACCCAGATCACTCGATCTCTTGTCATAGAATCGAAAACAACACAAATCCATAACACAAATTCAGAGCCAAAAAGCCCTAAATCGAGAAGCCTCAAACCTTAGATCTCATCAATTTAAGCCAAAAGATATATATATAAAATAAACCAGAATCAATTTCTTCAAATCTAGTTCAAATTCAATACACACGACTCATAAACACCAATAACATATTAGTAACGCTAGAGATCCCAAAATTTTTACCAAATCAGATATATACCTGTGGTGAAAATGGCTCGTATGTATGGATTTGTGTTTCATACACCTGTATTGATGATGTTGTTGATCCAAAGGAGGACGAATCGGGCTGACCCACGCCTCCAACGCCTTTTACCAGTCTCGGAGCTCGTTGGTGGTGCTTGCAAAAAGGTCTAACGGGGAATGGAACCCTCCGACGATCAAGTTAGAATAAAAGAGATTGATTATGTAGAGAGAGAGAGAGAGAGAGAAGAAGAAGAAGAATAATAATGAATTTAACCTTTGACGTGTCTTGGAAACTTTCTTATATCCTTTGTTCGTCATTTCCTTGTCCACTCCGAGCTGTCGTGTTGGCCGAAAGTCTATACTTTAGCTTGCATTGTTCACAGTGAGGCTGCTTGTTTTGACGTGAAAGGGTTGTCGCATTTAATGTTGTGAGAGCCTCATTAATGGCTGATGTGGATGCAATGACTCTGTGGGATCTTTGTCTACTTACATGGCTGGTTCCTTACTTGACAAATGTTTTTTGAATTGTGAATTGAGCTCTAAGTCGTAGGCCAAAACCTTTTGTGGGCCTATCAATGTCAGTAGTCCCTCATTTCCAAGTGTAGCTTTAGTCCAACGAAGGAAATACGAAGAAAAATGGGAAGTGTCCTTCCAAGACAAGGGGGATGATCGACCGGGGAAGCGGCCGAGCGAGAGGAACGACCGAGAGGAGGGCCGATCGCGAAGGGGGCTGGGCGAGAAGATTGACCGAGAGGAGAGCCAACCGCGAGGGGGGCCAAGCGAGAAGACCGACCGTGACAAGGATCGACTATGAAGAGGGCCGAGCGAGAAGATCAACTAAGAGGAGGGCCGACTGCGAAGGAGGGGAGCCGAACGAGAAGACTGACCGTGAAGAGGGCCGACCGCAAAGAAGATTGACCTAGAGGAGGGCCGACTGCCGGGCGAGACGAGCGAAAAGACTGATCGTGAGGAGGATCGACTGCAAAGGGGGCTGAGCGAGAAGATCGATTGAGAGGAGGGTCGACCGCGAATGAGGTCAAGCTAGAAAATCAACCGAGAGAAGGGCTAACCGCGAGGGAGAGTTGAGAGAGAAGACCGACCGAGAGGAGGGCCGACCATGAAAGGGGCCGAGCGAGAGGTGGTAGCAGCGCGCGACGCTCGAGGAGCGATGACGCACGTGATGATATGAAGTGGAATAGATGGGGAAGGGAGAAAAGTAATGAATCATGGTTGTACACGTGGGATGATCTAAACCAGTGGTAAGAGAGGTGATGCGTTAGTAGGAAGCAAAAAGTTAAGGTTAGGATAGGATGTGGAATAGGCGGGGGCTATAACTTTTGAAAATTTCAAACTGGCAAAATTTAACCTCAATCCTTGGAAAATAGAGAAACCATGGGCATTTGGAATTATTCGTTTTACATACCTCATTGTGAGAAACCAATGCATCCCAGACTTGACCTTGTTCGTTTTGTATAACACTCCCCTCAAACAGTTTGCGAACTTCTTCGCGCCTACGTCCGAAGCAATATACAAAAACGTAAAAAAGATGGCTCGAGACGAAATGCCAACCATGAGGTTAGAGGCGCTAGGTGAGGATGATACAGTGGAGTTGGCAAAGCAATATAGGATGGAGAGGCTGGAGGAAAGTGGGACGGAACAGGCGGCGCGACCTCGACCGTCCACAATAATCGCGACGGCGAGGCCGATCAGCCAAGTGGGACCTGACCACTAGCACACCAAGGCTGACAAGTCGACTTTTACAGCAGAAGAGTTGGAGGAAGTGCGTAAGAAATACCAGATTCCAGCGGAGATAGAGTTGAAGTTGCTGACGTTGAAGGAGAGGGCATTAGATGCACGTCCGATGGAGTTTACACTATATGAGGAGGCGTTGCGGGGGAGTCTGCGGTTGCCTCTCCCACAAATAGTGGTAGACGTGTTGAACCGGTTGGAAGTGGCGCTAGGTCAACTTATGCCCAATACGTTGAAAATATTACTGGCTTGCGCGATCGCATGGCCACAGGCGACCGGGGGAGCAGCAATGAAAGTGGATGAGTTCTTTTCTTGTTATAAGGCCTCTGGTCAACAAGAAACATGGGTGACCGTGTAGATGGTAGCGGGTAGAGGATTATTGGCGGGTTTGCCATTGTCGGTGAAGGGGTGAAGACCAAGGTGGTTTTATGTATCGGCGAATGGCGGTAGGGGTGTGCGTACAATGTGGAAAATTCCCATCAAGTCAACGGAGCCAAGGCTGGAGGCAGAAGCAAAGAATAGGGTCAAACGAGTGAAGGAGTGAAGGGAGAAGGAGGGCGTAAAGTGGGATGACCTTATCCAGCCTTCAACTTTGTTTGCCTTGAATTTGGGGCCACAGCCGACCAAGGAGGACCCTGCACCTGAAGAGTTAGAGGTGAGGAGGAAGATGCAGGACACAGAGGACGAAAGGACGTTCGCCAAGGCAGATAAGTACAAAGAATCACAGTTAGGCCGTGCGCCTAAGCTGGTCATGAAGGAGCGAGAACGACCACACCCCAAGCCTCTGTGAGACAAAGATTTGACTGATTTTGTGCCGCTGTCATGGCCAGTGGATTCGCTAAAGGAGAAGAGCAAAAAAGAGATGGATGCAGTGTTGAAGAAAAAGAAGAAAAGAAGAGCGGCTGCAGAGGAGAGGAGGGAGGGCTAGTGTTGAAGAAGGCGAATGAGGGAATGGCGGAGGTATCCCCAGAAGTAAAGGTGGGGGAGACCAGGGGGGTGGAAAAGGCCAAGTGCCCAGGTGCCCAAGTGGTGAGTGGAACAGCTAAGCCAGAGCAGTTGGCAGGAGGTGAGTGGTTAGAAGACCAATCATTCAAGATTATGCCTGTAAAAGAAGTGTCCCTGTAGACATCCCATTTTTTACTATCCTCAAGACTTGGATGTTCTTGTAAGTACATCCAGCAACAAGTTTGATTGCTCGTCGAGTACTCAACTTTCGCGACGGAATGCTCCAGGTTTGATTTTTCCAGACTCTATTTCCATTATGTCTTATATTTGGACCATGTGTTGGTCCTTGCTTTGTGATGTCCTTGATGGTCGGTAGAGGATTGCCGGCTATGGGCTTTGCCCTACTGGCCATCAATATGCCCTGTCGGCCATCAATGAGGCCACTGCCGGCCACCACTGATGGTCGGCCGGCCACCAATGCTTCAGTAGATATTTTTGTAGATATTTTGACAGCTGTTTGCACAGATTAGCTCATCTGCATGCACGTGGATGGTTGGATCTCTTCAAGGGGCTTTTGTATCTTCTATATATAGAGCTCATCTATATGCATGCAAAGGGTTACAAAGTTGGACCTGAGCTATATTTCTCTCCCTCTCTCTCTAGAATCCTCTCTCTCTATATTTTGTGCCTGAAAGTGATCTTTCTCTACATATTTGCACTAGCACCCTTAGCCAAACACCTTCACCTTAGAGTTGAGATTCTTGAAGGCCTTGTTTGAGCTCCTTGGTGTGGTTTTGGCTCAGAAGTTTGGCTGTTAGCTTGCTGTTTTTGTGCTATGCTTCAAGGGTAAGGATTTCACCCTTTTAAGCTTTGTTTTGGTTCATTGCTTGGCCACTTTTGCATGCTACTTTGAAGCTGGTTTTAGCCTCTAAAAATTTCTATTTTTTAAGGTCTTAAAATGTTGGTTTAAGCCTTGTGTGGTTAGGGGGTGATTTCCTCCCTTGGCTTTTTGGCTTGTAAAGCCTTTTGAGCCTTCTTGCATAGCTTTTGAAACCTCATTTTCTTGGCCTTTTAACCACTAAATTCCAGAGGAATTTTAGTGGTAAAAAGTTGGTTTTGAGGACCAAAATATGAGGGGGTGGTCCTCCCTCCTCATATCTTGTTTGCATGTGTTGATGGCTTAGTAGTTGAGCATGTTTTTCTACCATCTCATGGCTTGATCTCAGCATGTTTTTGGCTTTATTTTAACATGTTTTAACTCTGTTTGTGGCTGGTTGGAGCACCTCTTGTTTGCTTCTTACACTTGTAGTGTAATCTTGCTTACTAGTCTAGCGCACTTGAAGATTTAGCCTATCATTCTATCTTGTGTTAGTTCAACTCCAGCATGTTTTTTGCTCTGATTTAGCATGCTTTAACTCTTTTTTGAGTGGTCTTGATCATATGAGGCTTGCTTTGTATAGCTCTAGTGTAAATGGACTTGACTAGCTTTGAGTTTCAAGGTCTTTAACATGCCATGCTTGAGTTGTTTGCATGTTTTGGCATCATTTCACACATGATTTTAGTGCTTATGACTTAGTCACACTCTCACATATTCCACTCTTTCATCACTTTGGAGGGGTATGCTTTGTGCCTTGTTTACAAGCCAATATATAAGCATGATTTTCTTGCTTTTCATGCTACCATCTCAGCATATTTTGGTCACTGTTTTGGCATGTTTGAGGTCTGTTCATAGCTGGTTTGACCATTTGAGCACTATATTGCATGGTTCTAGTGTAAAGTTTTTCACTAGCTTTAATGCTTAAGTCTCCTAACATGTTGTACATGAGTTGTTTGCATGTTAGAGTCTTGTGTTTCATGCCACTTCAGCACTGAAATTCTGCCAACTCCCTCATTTCTTCACTTTTGATTTGTTTTGAGGCTTGGTTAGTCTTAAAGTTGTGCTTAAGCCATGGGATTGAGGCTTATGCTTAAATGGCGTTAACCTTCTTTTGAGGGATTCTACTAGTCAAAGGCATGGCTTCTCTCATATTTGAAGTCATCTTTTGATTGACCTTCCTCTCATTAGAGGACTTTCACATTTGGACAAATCAATTAAAGAATGGTTTGGTAACTTAAAATGTATAAACAAGAAATGAACCAAGTAAAACATGTCAAGATAAGCATGTTGCATGTTGCATTGCATTGTGTTCAATCGGACGTTATATTGAACACAAGGTGAATTGGTCTATTTCATACTCAAAGTGATGAAAATGAGCCAATTCTCTTTGTCTCCACTGCCTTTGATCATCCATGATAAGGTTGTGGTTCTAAAGTCTTGCTTGTCTTGCATTTATTGAACGTGTGCAAGTTGGATCTTTGGCCATCATGCATTGTATGCTTGATTGATGGTTTTGGATCCAATGGTGTCTCTCCCTTGATGTTTTGAGATGATAAGGAGTGGCACAGTACACACATGTCCTTGGGAGACCCTCTATTTTTCTCTAGTTTGAGCTCTGTTGTAGAATGGCAATTCAGTACACCAGTGGCCGGCAGTGGCACATTGATGGCCGGCACTGCTTCATCCTTGGCTGGCAGAACACATCTTTGCCTGGCAGCTACCACTCATGGCCGGTAGGCCACTAGTGCACTCCCCAGCATTGTTTTGGTAAGGTCCAGCAGCAAGTTCATGGAAAAACCCTACAAACAAAGCCTCCCAAGAGCTAACTGGAGAGCTTTTTGGGACGAAAACCGAGACATGCATGTTTATCTTTCAAGCAGAGCTGAGACAGCTTGGTTTAAAGCTTTACTTGTTAGTTAGCTTGGTTTTGTAATTTAATTAATTTGTTAATTAGTTAAAGTGTTGTAATAATTAAGTAGCTTAGTTTAGCTGTTTCTTTATTGGTTTGTAATAATTAGTCTAATTAGATTAATTAGATTAGTTAGCTTAGCTTAGCTTGGTATAGCTTAGCTTTTATTTGGACCCTCCGTCGATAGGACACAATGTTGTAATAAGCGCGTGTGTGTGTGTGTGTATGTCTTCCAATCCCATTTCTTTTCCCCTTTTACTTAACCGCTTTCGATGGTTAGTTTGGGGTCATTTTTAATTTAACATACCTTATGCTTGCATGTTTGCATCATTCATTTGTATTGCATGCACCGAGCTCAGTGCATCATTCAAACTGCATTGTATTTCAATACACTCTCTTGAATACGTGTTTCAAAGTATGTTATCAAGTGTTGCATTCATATGCCATCTTAGATAGTCGAGCCTATTTAGTTGCATTTCTGCATGTGTTACATTAGGCATCTTAACATAGTTAGGATCATGCATGATTTCTAACTAGTTTTCTATTTTGGCTTGGAGTACACTGTAAGTATTTACACTTTAGCATCCTTGCATGAGTGTGAGTGTTGCCATGATAGCATGCTTGCTATGAGGCTATTTGCTTAAATGCTAAACTGCATGAATGCTTGTGGATGAAGGCTTAGTTGCTTGAATTGAGACAATTCATCAAATGTGATTTTTAAGCCCACTTTGCGAAGTGGCAAACCATCATGTTTTAAAGCCCACTTGAGGGTGGCACTTTCTAACTATTTTCGAAAACAAACATGTGTTGTTTTGTTCAAAGTCTCGCGACTTAGTCTATACTTGTATGCTGTGCGCATCATGTAGTAAGTTAGCTAATAATCAGAGCAAGAACACATGTGTTTATCAAATAACATATCATGCTTAGTAGAGGCCAATCTTTGATCGGGCGAGCGGGGGTGCTCATTTTAGGGCCTTCATTTCTCGTACCCAAGTTCTCGAGCTGAGGCAACTTTGGTGATGACGAATACGTGACCTTTGGCACGAGTCAGAGTTTCATAAATTTCCCCAAACAAAATATTTAGGTGGCGACTCTATAATCTGGCAAAACAGTCTATGTTTGGCGCTTTTTGATTCAAAATTGATTTTTCAAAACCAATTGCCAGATTTGGACTCTTTGGTATTTATCAGTCTCACATTGCACTTTGTAAGATTAGATTCACAACCATGACAGGAGTCTAAACTGTACGAAGACCAATTCGTGCCCTCTCCGAAAGGGGGGTGCACGGAGAAAGTCGGGTGCTACAGTTCCCCAGTCCCGGGGTAGGGAGGGGGTGAGTGAGCAGAGCGGAGATGAGCACTGCATTGAAGACCGCTACACATCATGTTCCTCTGGTGGCCGATCGTTTGGCGGGAGAAGGGGGGAAGCCAGGGTCACCGCAGATCGTCTCCTAGGTGCAGTGGTCCTAGGCGCAGTGGAGGATGCGGCCGTGCGATCAGTGGCACAATTTATAGCGGCCGACCTCCTGAGAGGGCTCTACTCAGTGCAAATGGAAACGACGACCTTAGTGGCGGCCCTGCTGAATAAGGCGGCGCGGGTCAAAATGGAGGCAAAGTCGATGAAGGCCCAGCTGGAAGGGATGAAGGCACAATTGCAAAACTTAAGGGTGGAGATGGCGGGCTGGAGAAAAACTGCGTGGAGTGCCTGTGCAAAGGGCCTGGACTATGTGCAAAGGGCGAAAAAGATAGAAGTATTGGCAATGGTACAGAGCTACTTGGCAGAACGCTCTGCTTCTGAGCTCACTGTCGCCAAATTAGAACTGGAAGTGGTGCGCCACAAGGCGGTATCATTAGAGTTTGAGCTGGCAGGCGAGCGGAGGAAGGTAGACGAAGTCTAAGAAGCTAGCAACACTGCAAAGGAAAGGTTGGAAAAGGCCCTCTCCAACAATGAAGATCTGTACGACCAGGCCCTAAAAGACAAAGAAGAAGCGGATGAGCACATCGCAGAGTTAGAGAGGACGCTGGGAGAAGAGAGGGCCAAAATGGCCTTTGAGAGGGCGGCGTACTCAAACCTGTACGTGGTAGCGGTGGAGTAGTTTAAGGGGTCTGCTGAATCCCAAATGGCCATCAACGCAGCAGTCGCGAGGAGTTTGGCCAAGGAGGGTGAAGAGGGTGCTAGGCCATCAGAAGTGGCCGCTGCTGGTAGGAGCGAAGAAGAAGTAATTCAAAGTTTTCAGCGGTTAGACTTCTATAAGCCCGAAATAAGCCAGTACTGGGACAGCGACTGGATGAGCTTCAAATATAAGGTGCAGGAGCTGTTCCTAGATGTGGACTTCAGTCTGGTGAAAGTAGGAGAAGATGATGTCACCCAGACTCCCCTGGATAAGGGGGTGGAAGAGAATGATCTAGCGTCCAGCGAAGAGGAGTGAGGGCTGGGTGTTTTTCCTATGTTTTTGTTGTTGCTGTTGTTTTTTTTTTTTTTTTGGGTAATGAAGTGAATGTGATTTCTGTAATAAAGTGTATGATGGTGCAAGTTGTTAATAAATAAAGGTGCTAGTTTTGTAATGGTTTGTTGTTTTTGTTATTGTTGTTTTTTTTTTTTTGGAATGGTAAATTGTTAATAAAGTGTATTAATGGTAAAATTGGATAACCAATCTAACTTGTATGAACGGTAAAATTGGATAAGTAATCTAACTTAGGTAAAAATGACTTGGGATAAGAATGAACTTAGATTTAACTAAGTAGTGGCACTATGTACAACTCAGTGTGGTGGGGTTCTCATGTTTAGTTTGGGTGAGACTTGGAGGGCTCAGTCTGGCTGAGACTAGGTTGAACTCAGTCTACCTGAGCTTTTCATGCTCAGTCTGATTAAGACTAGGTTGAACTCAGTTTGGCTAAGCTCTTTATGCTCAGGCTGGCTGAGACTAGATTTAACTCAGTCTGGTTGAGATCTTCATGCTCAGTCTGGCTAAGGCTTGGAGGGCTCAATCGGGCTGAGGCTTGGCTTAAATCAGTCTGGCTGAGTTCTTCATGCTCAGTCTGGCTAAGGCTTGGCTTAACTCAATCTGGCTGAGCTCTTCATACTCAGTTTGGCTGAGGCTTGGAGGGCTCAGTCGGGCTGAGGCTTGGCTTAACTCAATTTGGCTGAGCTTTGCATACTCAGTCTGGCTGAGATCTTCATGCTCAGTCTAGCTGAGGCTTGGAGGGCTCAGTTAGGCTGAGGCTTGGCTTAACTCAGTCTAGCTGAGCTCTTCATGCTCAGTCTGGCTAAGGCTTGGAGGGCTCAATCGGGCTGAGGCTTGGCTTAACTCAGTCTGGCTGAGCTCTTCATGCTTAGTCTGGCTGAGGCTTGGAGGACTCAATCAGGCTCAGGCTTGGTTTAACTCAGTCTAGTTGAGCTCTCCGAGTCTCAGCCAGACTGAGCATGCAGAGCTCAGCCAGACTGAGACTATTGACATCGGTGGGCCCACAAAAGGTTTTGGCCCACGACTTAGAGCCCAATTCACGGTTCAAGTACTAAAGCCCAACACCCTTGAGAACCCAATGTTAAACCAGGGACCAATGGCATCTAAACACTTGTCAGACAGGGAACTAGCCGTATAAGTAGACAAAGATCCTGCAGAGTTATTGCACCACACATTAGCCATTAATGAGGCTCCCATAACATTAAATGCGACAACCCCTTCATATTGGAACAAGCAGCCTCACCGTGAACAATACAAGCTAGAGTATAGACTTTCGACCAACATGACAGGTCGGAGTGGACAAGGAAATGATAGACAAAGGATATAAGAAAGTTTCCAAGACACGTCAAAGGTTAAGTTCATCATTCTTCTTCTTCTTCTTCTTCTTCTTCTTTTTCTCTCTTTCTCTCTCTCTCTCTCTACATAATTAATCTCTTTTGTTCTAACTTGATCGTCGGAGGGTCTACTGGGGGACTCTCATTCCCCGTTGGACCTTTTTGCAAGCACCACCAGCGAGCTTCGAGATCGGTAAAAGACGTTGGAGGCGTGAGTCAGTCCAACTCGTCCTCCCTTAGACGTTGGAGGCGTGAGTCAGTCACGTTGGTGCCGTCTGTGGGAAGCGTCACTCCAGTTAACAGTTGTGCTCATTGTTGCCGGAGACCCGTTCTAGATAATTTCTCCTTACCTTCCACCGAGGTGGATGGTTACAATGAGATCCATGGCTTCTCAACACAATGTCGTTGACCCCCAAGTCGAGCCTCCCAACCCAAACAACCCACCTCAGTACTTCACAGAGCTCACCAACAGCATCAACCGCTTGGCTAAACAAAACCAGGCCTTGATCATCGCTTTACTCCAGCGAAATCTCCCTATACCTCCTCCACCACCACAAGATATCCCTCCCAATCGAGAACAGACCTAGAACCGTCCTTTCCAACAAGCCCACCTTTCCAACCTAGAAAGTCTACAGGCCCCATCTCAAGACATGAACTCACCACCTCGGGGCTTACATCCATCAATTCAAACACCTGTCCCTGAAGGAGAGGCTAGTAGTGTTCAGTCTCTACTGCACTCCGGAGGAGACAATGCTCCTATTTGGAATGCGGAACTCTGAGCCATGAAACTTCAGTTTCAGGGAGTCATGCAGAACATACAGAATAAATCCTCTACAATAGCCAACTCCCCATTTGTCGCCTTTAGCAAGGACAAACCCCTACCCTCCAAGTTCAAAATGCCCTCGATCAACACCTTCGACGGCACAACTGACCTGGTCGACCATTTGGAGACCTACAGGACCCTCATGATCCTCTATGTTTTCCCTAACGAAATCATGTGTCGAGCTTTTCCCATGACGCTTAAGGGGTCGGCTCGACTATGGTTTAGTCAGCTACCACCAGACTCTGCCTCTATTTTTCAACATCTAAGTGATTCTTTCCTGAGCCATTTCATTGGTGCTCAGCGCCAGCGGTGCCTGGTAACTTAATTGCTTAATATCCGGCAGACCGGAGGGGAGTCACTATGCAGCTTTGTCACCTGTATCAACACCAAGGCCCGACAGGTGGCAGAAAACGATGGCAAGGTCATTTTCACTGCCTTCATGGCCGGTTTACGACCATCTAATTTTCTTCTCTCCCTTTCTAAAAACCCTCCGACCACCATGGCAACCCTCCTTTCCAAAGCCCAAAAATATATGAATGCTGAAGACTCTTTGGCAGGCCGCCAAAATTCCACACCTAAAAATCCACCCCCTAAGGACAAAATAAAGGAACCCGAACCTAGATCCTCATAATATACACATCAACCCCCTGAATATACTGACCGACTTGCTCGAGCTGATTGACCAGCACCTACCCGACCACTCGGTCGGTTCGAACGATACACCCCTCTCAATTCCCTCATGGAACAAGTCTTGAACCAAATTCAACGAGACTATAACCTGAAATGGCCTCAACCATCACGATCTCCCTCCAACCGACGAGATCAATCCAAGTACTGCCATTTCCATCAAGACCACGGCCACAACACTGAGGAATGTGTTAACCTTAAAGACCAGGTAGAGGATTTGATATGCCAGGAGAGCCTCAGTTGGTTCACGGCCACCTGTCCCCAGCAACAGCTGAGGACCGACCCGCCGAGGGACCACTGCGGACATATCCCTTCGACAACCCGTACAACCTAAGCAAGACAATGATCGGCTTCCACCACAGCCTTGGACACAAGGCAATCTCGCCTCCCGGTCGGTGAGATTAGAGTCATCGTTAGCGGGCTTGCATGCGGAAGGCCATCTCGATCGGCCCAACGAGCTGAACTCAGAAAAATCAGACAAGGCTCCGATAAGGAAGTAACGACATTGGATCGCCCCTTCAAACACCCGAAGCAATGGTCTGAACCCACCACCTTTATAAAGGCCGATTGCACAGGCATCCGTTACCCCCATGACGACCTTCTCGTCATCTCCGCTCTCCTATCCAACTAAAAAGTCAGACGGGTCCTTGTCGACAACGGTAACTCTTCAAACATCATCTTCATGAACGCCTATCATCAACTCAAGGTCGAAGAAGAAATGTTGTCCCCCCTCTTAACCCCGTTAGTCGGCTTCACCAGCGATCGGGTAACCTCATAGGCTCCATCGATCTTCCCATTACCATTGGAGAATATCGACAGCAGACCACCAAACTACTTATTTTCCTCGTCGTCGACTGTCCTTCTGCTTATAACATCATCCTCGGACGCACGACTCTCAACGCCTTCTAAGCTGTTACAACCACATACCATCTAGCCATGAAATTCTTGACTGACCTTGGGGTCGGCACAGTGAAGAGCGAGCAGACGATGGCTAGAGAGTGCTATGTCGCCTCGCTAAAGGAGGTCAAAATGAAGGAGGCTATGATCATCAAGGGTCTCGACGTCACAGACGAGGAAGAGTTAGTTAGAGGGGAACCAGTGAAGGAACTTGTCGAAGTGCCTATCGATCCTACTGATTCAGCCAAAACAGTTAGGATTGGCAGCCAATTGTCCTCCCAAGCCAAGGCTGATCTCACAGCTCTCTTAGCCGAGCACAGCGATGTCTTCGCTTGGACCCATTCAGACATGGCAAACATCGATCCCTCTTTCATTACTTATCGTTTCAGTATTGAGCCCCACTTCCGACCTTTTCGACCTTTCCGACAGAGGCAGCGTATTTTTCACCCAGAACGCAATACCCTCATCGTCACCGAGATGGACAAACTACTGAAGGCACAGTTTATCAAAAATGTGGACTACCCTAAGTAGTTGTCCAACGTGGTCTTGGTCCACAAAAATATTAGCAAATGGCGACTCTGCGTCGACTATTCCGACCTCAATCAGGCTTGCCCCAAAGATAGCTATCCCCTTTCCCAGATAGATCTGTTGGTCGATGCAACTGCAGGACATCAGATGCTTAGGTTCATGGATGCCTTCTCTGGCTACAATCAAATTCTGATACACCCGATCGACCAGGAGCACACCTCCTTGATCACCGACAGAGGGACTTATCATTATCGTGTTATGCCATTCGGCTTGAAGAATGCTACAACAACTTTCCAACATCTAGTTAATGCCGTTTTCCAACACCAAATAGGTCAGAATATGGAAGCCTACGTCGATGACATGCTACTCAAGAGTAAACTTTCCTCCGATAACTTGGCTGACCTATAAGAGACCTTTCAAACCTTACACAAATATCATATAAAGCTGAATTCGGAGAAGTGCACCTTCGGCATGGGATCTCGGAAGTTCTTGGGCTTTATGGTTAGCCAACGAGACATTGAGGCTAACCCCGAAAAGATCAAGGCCCTAATAGAAATGCGGTCACCCAAAACGGTCAAGGAGTTTCAACGGCTCACGGGTAGAGTCGCCATCCTCAACCGCTTTATTTCCTGAGCAATCGACAAGTGTCTTCCATTCTTCAAAGTCCTCTGATAGGCGTTCACATGGAGCACCGAATTCGATAAGGCCTTCTAACAACTGAAGCAGTGCATGACTAACCCTCCCCTCCTCTCTCAAGCGCTGCCAAGCGAAACCCTCTTCCTCTACTTAGTTGTGTCAAACACTGCGGTCAGTGTTGCCCTCATCAGGGAAGACGACTCAGTACAACGTCCAGTCTACTACATTAGCCATGCTCGCAGGGGGGCAAAACAGAACAACCCTCTGTTAGAAAAAAATGGTCCTCACCTTGGTCATAGCCTTCAGACGCTTCCAACCTTATTTCCAAGCTCATTCCATAGTAATTTTCACTGATCAGCCTCTTAAAAAGGTCACGCAACAACCAGAATCATCAAGAAGACTTATGTAATGGTCCATTGAGCTAAGTCAATTTGAAATCTCTTAACGACCTCGAACAGCGATCAAAGGCCAGGCTGTCGCCGATTTTATCTTGGAGTTCACCGATCTCACTCCGAACGTACCTCCTCCACCAGCACACTTCACCACCGATGTCATGTATGAAATATGAAACACATCTATATGTAAAATATACATCTGTATGTAAAATATTGAAATATGGCTTCGATATGTGATATGTATATCGGCAACAAACACATTTTTCTCTCTCTACCTTGAAGCACTAGATTTGACCATCGTTATCTTTGTCGAAGAAGCTAAAAAGCTTCTTTGAATTCGGAGATCTGGTCGTCGGTGAGCTGATATGGATCTGGAACTCACGGCCGGCAGTGGCGGAGACGACGAATCTGTGTGAATCTGGAGACGATGATGGAAGATCCAGAGACCTCTACGTCTCCTCCATCGTCCCCATTGGAGCTCTCTACTCCCACTCTCTTTCGCTCTCCAACTCTATCTCCTCGATTTGAAGCTCACGGGCGACAACGAGATCAGCGATTCCAGCTCAGATCTAAGATAGGTGATAGCTTTGCAGCGGCGGTCGATCTGACGGTTCAGATATGGCGGCCACAATAAAACAGAGCAGCGGTTGTTGATCGGGTATACCATATATATATATATATATATATATTACAATATTATGGTAATTTTGCTTAAATATGTCCTTATGAGAAAGAGTGGTGTTACATATATTAATTAGTATACCAATATTAGTTATCATATTATTATTGATCTCATTTATTAGAAAAATTATAAATATCTTAAATATCTTAAATTATGTCAGATTATCAATTAGTACATTAACTAATTCACTAATGAGTGAAATTAATAATAATATCATAATTAATATTAATATACTAATTAATACATTAATTAATATACAGCATTACTCTATGACAAAATATTTTTAGATGTGAACTTTTTGACTAAGAAAATTCAAAAACAAATTTATGTACTGACTTCCTTGTATAAATAACCAACTACCTAGTTGAATTTGCTGATGTGTGGGGAGAAGTTATCGGGTAGTCCAAAATCAAGACCAATTCATACGCAATGACATTGTGATTGGTTAGTGGTTTGACGAATAGTCAGTGTTGTCCAGACATGAAATCACCAGCAATAACTTACCCAATAAGAGTGGTATAGGGTGCACCACATGGTACTACCCCTTGAACAATTAATAATTTTCCCCAATACAAACAATGTCGAGGACGTTCTTGGGAAATGACATGGACATGCATGCGCAGATATTTCTTGCAACGATAATGTTGGACGTGAGTTGGGATCCCCTCCTTGCAATTTCTCTTTGCAACGGCTGAGATCAGCTGTTGTAGCATCTAACGGCTGATTTCAATTTCTTTAGCAGCTGATCTCAGCCGTTGGATGTTGCAACTGCTGATCTCAGCCGTTGCAAAAAGGATTATAATGAGGAATTGCAAGGAGGTGATCCGGACTCGTTGGACGTCGGTGTCTCAAAAGGATGGTTCTCACATAACATGTTTTGCTATGTGCATTTAGGAGTTTTTGGGAAGTCCAAAAAAAAAAAAAAAAAAAACTAGTTTTTAACTTTTTACTTATTTAAAGTCATATTATCATTTACATTTTTTATTCATAAAAAAATAAATTAGACTAAAAAAGTTAAAAAAATCAATTTTTTATCAATTTCCCAAAAATGTTAGTTCTTGTTTAGTAATTGTACGAGCACGAAATGTTGTCCTCGTAAAATCCTATTGATCAAGATTGCACTCCTCCGTACGTCATCGCTTTACTCCCTGAAAACACAAACGTGAGCTAGTCGGCGAGTGTGTGCCGGATACCTCTCCGATGCCTAAGTCAGTAAAATAGACAAATAGACAAAAAGCTCTGTGTATTCGGGAATCAAAGTTGTGTTACCTCTCTATAGGTGATGTTGTGAGCTTTTATAGGTTTTGAGTGGCACAATCTTAGTAGGACTCTTACTCCTCCATGTAGAGTCCTCCAAGGAATCACATTCCTGAAAGATAATGCTTATTCTTCAACACCCCCCTCACTACTTAAACCAAGTGAGATGGTTTTACCATGGTCGGATTCCAATACGATCGAGCTAACATGACCATGCTAAAGCCGCAGACTAGACCGAGCTTCAGCTAGCTCGGTTCTTCCTTTCACTGCGTGTACCTTGGTTTGACATACTCCAACTGTGGTGTTTACTTACTACCGTGCTAACCATAATACGCCATGACCGAGCTAACTCCAAGTGTGGTGACCGAGCTACCCACAAATCTCTCCCAGATCGAGATAACAACAAGCCTCTCTGGACCGGGATAACAATAGGGCTTACCAGGACCAGGCTAACCTACAAGCCCCTTTTATCCAGCTCTTCTTACTGTGGCCCAAAGAACGGCCCATTTACCCAGCTCGGCCCATTTACCCAACTCAGCCTAATTTAGGTATAAATTATCCTCTCAGTAATTATATATTTTAGTTAAAAAGTTAAAAAGTTATTATAAATTATCATATGATTTTTTACTTATTTTATATTTTTTATAAAAAATTTAAAAATTATTAAAATAATTTCTTTTTAAAGAAGACTTTAATTTTATTGTTTTCGCAGTTGCTGAGCTCCATCTTCCATAGCAATGAAAATTATGCAATGACAGAAAAAAAACAACTGAAATAAAACTCAATTATTTATTTATATGCATTTTATATAGTGCTTTTAGAGTTAAAATATGTGGTGTTTCAATTTAATGTCTATTAATTTAAATGAAAATATCAAGGAGCTACTATTTACACCTATCTAATTTCTTTAGACTCCTCATTTTTTCATTTATTTTTAATTCCATTATTGTCCAAACATCAAATTCCATCCTCATCCCTTAACTCTCCAACCCTAATTCTATTACCCCCAGCTTCACCCCTAACGCCAACCGCCGTCATCGCAACACCGCCGTCACCCCCAACCACTGCTATTATCGCAACACTACTGTTCACCCTCTTTCTCCTCCTCCTTCTTCTTCTTCGTCTGAATAACAATCGGTAGCATCTAGGTTGGATCTTCATGGTTTCGATCTTCAAACTAAATAATTGCTCTGTTGCTATGTTTTTTCTCTATTCTCTTTCTTTCTCTTCCTAACGGTAGACAACAACGACTGATCTACTCTCTTCTATCTCATCGACTTAACTCTTTCTCTCCCTCCATCGTCTCTTCGTAACAGTGGTTGACTTCGACGAGACCAACGACCGAGCTACTCTGACGAAGAAAGCGACCCTATCTACTTCGACAAATCTAGTGACTTGATCTACTCCCACGAGACTAGTGACTTCGACTCTGTTTGTCTTGAAATCATGTGGGTTTGTTGTGGGTTTGTCTTAAAATCATGAAGCCGAATAACGGGTAATGAGCTGGAGACAGATCTGACTCAATGAAGCCGAGTTTGACGAAGGTCTTGTAGTACATAACTTCCAAAGTGCTCCCCTGATCAATGAGAACATGTTCAACGGTGAATCAGTTTACGCGTAGCTCGATGACCAAGGGATCAATGTGGGGGAGCATCATGCCGGCCAAATCTGAATCATCGAAAGTAATACTTGCAACTTCGTGGGGCCGTTTCTCTGGTGTGATTTGCTTTTGGGGGTTAGGATGTGACTGAATTGTATGTACGGCGGATGCCGTCGGCAAGCTGTATATCATATGGATTACGCCGAGTGGAGGCGAATCCTGCCGTGGAGTAACTGTTTTGGTTGAGTCGTTCTTTCGGACGTGTTGCTTAAGCTGACCGTCTTGTACCAACTTCTCAAGGTGATCTTTCAAAGCATAACAACTTTCAGTATCATGACCGTGGTCTTTGTGATATTTGCACCGCCTATCCCGTCTCCTCGTGTCGGGAGGTGCCACCATCTTGGGTGGCCATTTGAAGAACGACAGATGTTGTACTTTAGACATAACCGTGCTAATCGGCTCTGACAACTCCGTATATTTCTTGTCTGCGCGCCTTATGCGTCTGCTATCCACTTGAAGTTGTTTATTAGACCGGTGTGGACATTGGTCGTTTGATCGGCGCGAATCTCGTCTTTTGTCTCGTTTAGTCTGATTTCGTGGTTCAGGGCTCCATGATGGTACATAATTTATTGGCTGACTGATTTCAGATGGGGCCATCTTGCTGGCCTTGTACCCGGCTTTGACCCGCAGGGCGTCATCTTCCATTTTGCAATATTCCTCAACTCTCTTCATCAACGACCTGACTGTTTTGGGGGGCCTCCTGGTTAAGAAGCTGCGAAGGGCACTATCAGGATGCAACCCCATTTTAAAGGTGGTGATGGCCATGGAGTCATTGCAGTCATCATCTATGAGATTAAAGCATTCCCAATAGTGTGCCGAATACGTTCGTAGGGTTTCCTCTGGTTGGATTTGCATTGCCCAGAGAGAATCGGCCTACTTCGGCTAGACCTCATTGGTGATGAACCTTGCCCTGAAGGATTTTTGGAGTTGATGGAAGCTCTTAATCAAAGCCGGCTCCAATTTATCGTACCATCTGACGACCAAACGTCCCAAACTACTCGGAAATATTCGACACATGAGGGCCTCGTCGTCTGCATGTAGCGTCATGGCTTGCTTATAATGACGGATATGATCTGTGGGGTTCGATTTTCCATCGTATAGGGTGAACGATGGAGCTTTAAACTTTTTGGGTAGCACTGCCCTTGCGATCCTTCGAACAAAGGGTTCATGTTGATCCTCTTCGTCTGAACCATTTCTTCTTTGCTTATTCAGTGCACGTGGACTCTTTTCGGAGGAACTGGAGGTTTTGACTCGTCCCTTCTTTTTGGATTCTGGGGATGATGAGTTAGAATCACCATCACTATCTTGTCTCTCAACTCGAGGTCGTCGACCATCCCTTTTCAGAGGTCGTCCGGGATCTTGGCGTGCGGCTTGTTGGAATTTTGCCACCTCCAAGGCCAAATCCTGTCGAAGGCGCTCGTTCTCAGCGATCATGTTTTCCAACCTCTGTTTGTTTTGCTTTGCCTGATCCATAATCGCTTGCATTGTCTCATGTGCTGATGTTGACGGTGAGGTTTGGGCAACTAAGTCGAAGTTCAAGGTTCTTCGTGTTGCGATGGTCTCGAGCCCAAGCATATTGCTTGGAGTGGTTTCGTCTCATTGCATAAGGTCGTCAGCGATTATCGGAAGATCTCTATTACGCCCGTCATGGATATGCTGGAGTATTCCCACAGACGGCGCCAATTATGGAGAAGTGGTTTGGAAATACTCTTTGGATCCAGTAGGATGCTTGTGATCCTTAGCTAGTCACCTGAAAAGGAATGAACAGTCCGGTCGGGGGTGCCGGAATTAGCACTCCAACGGGTAAGTCAATGTATACTCTCTTGGTTGTTATATCTTAAGTTAAACTTATTTGTTCTCACATACCTTTTTTGGCTGATGCTCCTCTTATTTATAGTCGTCCTTGATGTTGACGATTGGGCCCACCTTTCGTCCAATGAACCGCTCATTCGGCTATCTCTTCATATTCGGCCCAATCTACAACTGATACAGAGGCTGATCTTCATATTCGACCTCCGTCCCTCAGGACTGGCGTCATATAGTACATGATCTAGTTTCCTTCTTTAATATATTCGGCTATCCTACGTAATAATTAACTCGGCCCCCACAATAAGCAAAAAACAGTAGAAAAGATGAGGTTTTGTTGAAGAAATATCAAGAGAAGACCTTTATAGAAGATAAGATTGTGTGAGTGGTAGACAGTTGTTGCCGGTTGTCCAGCCGTAGGTCTTGGCCGGTCGGCCAAGCATGTTGACCAAACAATTTGGCAGTAGTGTTATGTTTGCCCTCTTTGTTTTTAAGTCTTGTTTTGAGTCTTTTGTTTCTAGCTAGTGTAAATAGGTGTGTTTAAGTTGTTTTTACTTTGTTTTTCCTTTATTGAGTTGTATTTTATATTTTGGCCAGTTATAGGCTCAATATTCGGTTACGAACTTGTTCAAATATGATCGTTCTCAGTTTCAATTCAAATACAGTCATTTTTTATGCAAGTGTTGTGCCATGCTCGAGATGCTATGCAAAAACAAAATCCTTTCTTTTATAAAATTGCAGGGTTCGTCCCCGATCATAGTTTTTATAAAAGAGAAATGCAAGTTTTCAAAACAAAAAGTAAAAACCTATCTGAAGCTATACAAAGTTGTGAACTACCAAAGCAAAAGAAAAGAGTAAAAAGAATGCAAAAATCAGTGTCAGTCGCATCAGGTGCGTCGAGAGGCCCTCTTCATCCTCTTCCGAGGAGAGGACTCAGGATCACTGTCACCATTAGCATCGCTGTCGTTAGAGTAGTGTAACTCAAAGCCAGCATCATCCTTTCTGCTATCAGACCCGGAGCACTCGCTTATCGTCCCCTTAATGCAGCTGGACTTGGCATCATCTCCACTCAAAGTTGGCTCTGAAGATGAGGAAGTCTCTTGTGCCTGAGACTCTTTACTCTGACTTCAGGCACCTTTACCTCTGCCCCGACCTTTGCACAATTAATTTCAAAATATGAAAATTATATTTTTTTAATGTTTGATTAGGTGAAATCACTAGTTATATTTATTGAGCTAAAACCACCAAAACTAAAATGACTAACTTGATAGCTAATGTGATGGAGGTGAAATTTAGTGATTTATTCACTATTTTAACTAAAAAGTAAAAATAACTTGTTTGATAGAGATCCTCTTAGAGCATCTCCAACCACATTGTTCATTTTTCACTAGCTAAAGTCCAAAAATAATATGCTCTTTATTTTACCTAATTATTTTAGCTAATGTGTGCTCTAACCATACTTTTTATTTTAGCTAACATTTAAAACTAACTCAACCAATTTTTTAAAATAAAAACACTATATATATTACTGTATTTTTCGTGCCATGCCACATATGCATTAAGTGTTGATGTGGTTATTGATATGACATTTGTGACAATATTTTTTAGAATATTTAAAAAGAAAATTATTTAAAATATTTTTTTTTTAATAAACTATGTGGTATATGAATCGACTGACCATTGCATATATAGAAATTGGCTGTTGCATCTACAAACATCAAAATCTATAGAACGATTTAGAGAAGATCCATATGTTTGATAGAATTCCAACTAAACAAACTATGATGACAATATATACATAAACACGTAAATATATGTACTCATTGAATAGAATAAAAATTCAAATAAGAGAATATAAATATGAAAGAAAATTAAGTGATTTGGTAGGAAAGAGTTTTTTGTATTTGTTTGTAGAGCCTCTAGGGCTCTTCAATCATAGCCAGCAAAAAAATTGATGGTAAAGTAGCCAGTGCAATGGCCAGCTTGTTGGAGGCCCAAAATTGGAATCACATTTTTTTGAAATGCCTAATAAGCCTCTTTTAGCTATTCCCTTGAAAATGCTCTTAGTCCTTGTGGTACGATACTTGGACAAATCACTATTCTACGAAATTAATGTTACGTGTGTGTGTCAATTTCCGACCACACTGCCAATCAAGCACTTAGCTGGAAAACACTGGCAGAACAGATTAAGCCCGAACGACCTGTCACAAAAAGAAGAGATTCCAGCGGTGGTTCGTCCACCCGGGGGCAGTCCGACGATCAAGTCAGTTATCTCTTAAAGATAGCAAAAGAGCTTAACTCACTATTCAGAGCATAAAAAGCATACCTTAAACCCATGGGAGTGCCTCTCTTTTATAGCCAACACTTACCTAATCCCAATAAAAGCCTAGCTTCAATGGACTTAGGATTACTACTAATCTTGGACTCCCAGTAGGATTGGGATAAAGTCTCTAAGAGTCTTATCTTTATCCAAACTGAAGTCCTCTTCCATTCTAGGACTCTTGTCCCTTATCTACTTATCCCAGATTCTGGTATCTTCGCAGGTAACCTCGGCCTAGCCGAGATTATCTTGGCATCATGACCAGGACACGTGGCACCTCGACTGGCACTTCGGTGACACCTGGGCCACGTGTTGTTATTCAAAAATTATGTCCCCACATTACGTATAATTTTTTTTGGGGTGTACAAAATGACCTATCACATATAGAGTATTTACTTTTTTTGTGTGGAGGTAGGCGTTGTTAGGAATTGACCATTCCTAACCAAGATCGATGAGACTCGAAATAACAAACAAGGAAGAAAAAATGAATCAAACAAATCATACACACACAAGAACACAAGGATTTTTGTGGTTTACCCCAGAATAGGGCTACGTTCACGGCTGTTGTAGTTTTCATTATGATTAGAAAAATACAACTCTTTCTTAACCAAAAAGAGGTGCCCCCTCATCAATAAAATGGCTGCAAAAAGCAAGGTGGTAGTCGCTGAGAAGGGTGGGGCTTCTGAGCATAGTTCTAAATATCGGCTGATACGGTATGTACTGGCCGATTCGTATCGGAAATTGGAGTGCCGATACGGATATGGACCGGTATATCGGTGAGACTGAAATTCGCTACCATAACGTCCGATTCCCGGTACGTATCGGCCTGAATCCGATACATGCAACGATACAGTTCCGATACGGATTTGCCGTGGCTGGTACGGATGAAATTAGAGCAGAGAACCTTCAACAAAAGCAAAAATAATCATCAGTTGTATATGAAATTGGGGCAGAGCAGAAAAACCCCTTGAAATTTGTGCTGTTTTATGCTCAGTTTTATGCTCTGTTTTGCAAGTTCATTCTTTGGGCTGTTGTGCTCTGTTTTGTTGTTGGGCAAGCACACCAATATGCAACTTGTAAGCTTCTTTGTTTTCCTTATACTCTGTTACTATAGGTTCATCCTTATACTCTGTTACTATAGTAACATATCAGAAGGTTGAACTTGCAAGCTTCTATACTCTGTTACTATTTTTGTTTCATATATCAATATTATTATTATTATTATTATTATTATTATTATTATTATTATTATTATCCTTATGTTTTTCTATTTCGTAATTTCTTTTTTAGGCCACTATTCTTCTGCATCTTTTAAGCCACTATTTCTGCACCTTTTTAAGCCACTGTTTTTCTGTTGTTTATACATCTATGCCACTGTTTATATTAATATATATATATATATTCTCAGTTGAGCAAGAGAAAAAAAATAAGAAAAATAAATATTGAAATCAAAATCCTCATTTGTTAAAAGCTTACTATGTTGAAAATGAGACTAAAATAAATACAATTCATTTAGTTGAAAATAGTTAAAAGTGTTCCTACATATCAAAATTTTGATTAAAACGTGACAAATTAAGACTAAAAGAGTCAAAAAAATGCATAAATTTGAGTTTTAGAGGGATTGTTAATGATTTTTAAAATTTCACGGCCACGACACCCGATTCCCGATACGTATCGGTCGATACTACCGATACCGATACTCCGCGATCGATACCATTACATTACTCGATACCGTGATTTAGAACTATTCTGAGCCCTTGCCTGAAGTAGTTGTGGCAGAGAGGACTGTTGAGGTCCTTCAGGAGTCCATAACAGAAACAAACCCCGCCGAAATGACGAGGGAAAAAGCTGACCAAAGAGGCTCCAAGCAGCCTGCAAAGTCAACTGAGCCTGTTGAGAAGAGGGCTCGTACAGCCCCCACCCTAGACATTTCAGCCCCTTTCATTATTCAACCACAGGTAATGGGTGTTGTCTTTCCGGTTGGGGCTTCGATAAGAGATCCAATGGTTGGCTTGGCCATGACAAAGGCCATAATGCTGCCACTAGATAAAGTGGCATTTTGTGCTTAGGATGACACAACGATGATAGCCCTTATAGCTCAATTAGCAATTGTGGTAAATTTTACTTTTTAAATTTTCTTTTTTTAACAAGCTTCAAATGCTAACTTCTGTTTTTACTCAAGCTGCTGAGAAAATCGCCGATATCGGGCATTGGCATTGCGGTGCAGCCCAGTTGGTTAATGAACTGAGGGGCTAAGTGGCAACTGAGGAGAAAAAAGGCCCAAATAGCAGCTGCTGATCTAGTGGCAACTAATGAAAAAGTTTTTACCGAACATGCCAAAATTGAGTCCGAACAAACTCGCGTTGATGAAATGGATAAGTTGTGCCTAGCTGCCAAGGAAAAAAACTACTACAATTCAAAAGGCCTACAAGGCAGTGGATTACAAGCTAGCTAAAGTTAGAGTCAGCCTCAAGAAGGCGCAACAAACGGCATTTGATGCCTTTCAGAAGGGGGGGAGAATTAGCTACAAACACCAATGTTGACGAAGTGCTCAAGTTTGAGTATTGGGGGTTCAAACATGGGTGGACCAAAGCTTTTGTTGTCGCTAAGGTTACCTTGGACACACCAATTCCTTTAAAAAATAAGGGCGTGGAGGCGCTCGATTCTGACCATAAGTAGACTAGATGTTGTGTTATTATGTTTAGTTTAGTTTAGTTTTTTTGTTTTTGTATTTTAACCTTTATTGGTGTTCATTTTATTGTGTTCTGTTTTGTGTTCTGCTCGACAACTAAGGTTGTTTTCATTTGTAAAATGACTTACACGAATGATTCAATTTATTAATAAAGGCAACTCCTTTTGTGTCGTATTTTCTTTATGCAGTGCTCTTAATGCCAATTAATTATATCTATTTAAAATAGATCAAACCAAGTTAATTAACTGGCCCTACTACTAAATAATCATACTTCTTTAGCAAGTGTTTTTGCCGACTTGATTACTCATGGCGTCATTGTTAATGGAATCGACACTAAGGGGATAATAAGAATTCAAAATTACAATGCACACATTATTTAAGCGATCGGTGCCATAAAACTCAGATGGCATCATGCCCCACCTATGCGACATACAAGTTACAAACCCAAGGGACTGTTGCTTAGTGATAGCAAGAATTCAAAATTGTCGTGCATGCATTACTTAAGTGATCAGTGCCAACACTAATTTCGTAATTGAGGCAAAATGAGCATCCAACTACCAGGCATAAAACTCAGATGGTATCATGCCCCACCCATGCAATGTCCAAGTTACAAGCCCAAGGGATTATTGCTAAGTGATACATGCCATGTTGCCCTTGCCCCGATTGGGAAAACAAAGCAAGGAACCAATCGAAGTTGACCAAATAGAGGGGTAACAATAGGCAACGGCAGGTGAAAGGGGACAATGATACGATAGATCTGGGGGGTGGCAATCCAATGATGACCTTGAAGACGGTGCTAATAATAGGTATTTGAAGGAACACGTGGTTGAGCTCTACTCAGCAAACCTTTGTACGTAGTTAAAGGTGAAGGGGCTGAGTGAACGAAGCCAATGAAACCGAAAGAAGAAGAGAAGCTCCGTCCGGAAGAAATTTGCCAAGACCAACGGAAGGTCGCCGGAGATAGCAGGAAGGGTGTTTGTGAATAACAGAGGCGAGACGATGATGGTAAAAGACTCCAGCCGCAAAGGTCTGATGGAACTAGAGGAGGAGAGCGGACAACGGTCACCTCATCAATTGCATTGGAGCTCTGGGCAAAGAGAACCACGAAGCAAATTGCCTAAGGGTAACGATCGTAACAAATGGACGAATAGGACTGCCGATGTATCGACGACCGAGGAGCTGAGTAGACCACCTCAGCCCTTGAGCTTTGTAATGTTCATTGGGAATAGACCAATGACAGAAGCAGACTCATTGGTCAATGATTCAACGTGATCGTGGATTTTGTGTGGCAAATATTTCCAGATAAGGTAAAATAGTCATTAATCGGCTTACTGATTATGAAGCCTTTCGGTAAAGCATTCATGGCACTGTAAAGGGGCTCCACAGTTCATACGAGATCGGCATGCACCTTTGTACCACCTAGGCTGAGATCATGCGAAAAGACAGCTTCATTTAGAACGTGAAGCGTAGACTAGCCGAATCAAAAAAGAGAGCCGAAGTGGAAAACTGAAGAGAGAGGGTGGCCAAAGAGAAAGTAGTGGGGGCAGTGGAATTGGTAAACAAGGGGGTCCAACGCCAAGTGGACCGTGCCATGGCCGATCTTGAAACGGTAAAATTCTTCCCAATAGACCACCACCAAAGTTGAGCCTACAACCGTGGGTTGATAGAGGGTAAAGGACTTGGTGTAAAAACCACCACTGAAAAGCTCGCCGATGATGTCTATAGCTGCGAGAATCGTGGATTTAAGCATGGATGGACAAAGACCCTACAATCAGCTAGGATAACGGTTGAGTTCCCATTGCCATTCGAGGCATATGACGTCGAGAAGACCAATGATGAGGAGGAGGAACTAGTTTGATTCTTGGGTTCAAGCATGCAAGACTGGTCACTAGCTCTAGTAGATGAAAACTCATAATGTATTTGTTTAGTTCACTTAGTTTGTACTCATATATATTTTTAATTAAATGAATTCAACGTTTCTTTGCCATTAGAAATAGGATTTACCATTTGCATTACCCCAAGTGTGGAAATTTATTAACTCGTTCCAAATTTAGAGACTTATTGATGACGCTCCATGCCGAGCACAGAGGTTGCTTCAAATTCAGAGACTTTTATTGATGGCGCTTTGTGCCGAGCACGGAGATTACTTCAAATTTGGAGACTTTTATGGATGGTGCTCCGTGTCGAGTATGGAGATTGCTTCGAATTCAGAGACTTTTATTGACTACGCGACAATCAATTTTGAACATCAAAAGGATTGCAAAACATACAACCTATGCCATTGATTACCTGTAAAAAGTAATACAAAGTTGTTAACTAAAAAAGAGTACTCACATTAGTGGTAAAATTTATGCAAATGCGTAGAGTTCCATAGCTGGGGTAATTGCTTGCCACTTATATCTGAGAGACGGTATGCCCCTACTCCAGCAATGGACTTGATCTGATAAGGGCTATCCCAATTTGGACCGAGCTTGCCATCTGAACTCTCTATGTATAAGACTTAGCCTACTGCTGTTGATATCGGGCCAATTTAACTAGTGCCCTATCGTGGCATTACTTGATTAAATCCAGATCTAATGCCAACATCATACCATTTCGTCCAATATCAAAGGCTCGAGTTCAGAGAGTTGGTAGGCTGATTCCCAAAGGGATAATGGCCTCGTTGCCGAAGGACATGGCAAATGGAGTTTCATAAGTGGATCTTCTCGGCATTGTCTAATGGGTCCAGAGCACACTTGGTCATTCTTCTACCCACTTCCCTTTTACTTTCTATAAACGTGTCTTGATGTCGTCCAAAACGACTTTGTTTGAGGCCTTGGCCTGACTATTGCTTTGCGGATAAGCTGGTGAGAAAAAATAAGTCTAAATGCCATAGATATCACACAATTATAATAAGGCTGAATGCCATACATATCCTAATTTGGACCGAGCTTGCCATACATATTTGAGTCTCATTATCAGATACAAGTGCCCTGGGTATGCTGAATTTAGTTATGATATTCTTCCATACAAAGCGCTTGACATTAGTATCCTTTATGTTGGCCAACGGCTTTACCTCTATCCATTTGGTAAAATAATCAGTTGCGACAATCACAAACCATTTATTACCTGATACTCTCGACAGTGGTCCCATGACATCAAATCCCCACTGAGCAAATAACCAAGGACTAGTCAACGAAGTGAGCTCTTCAGCAGACAAATGCTTGAAAGGAAAAAACCTCTGACATTGTTCATAATTTTTTACATATTCCTCATTGTCAGTTCGCATAGTCGGCCACCAATACCCTTGTGTCACTGTCCGATAAGCTAATGACCGACCTCCTAAATGAGCACCACAGCTGCCCTCATAAATTTTGGCCAGGCAGTTTTCCACCTTGTCTGAATGGACACACTAAACATAGGGCCCTGATTAAAATTTCTTGTATAGTTTCTCTTCGCCTCTTTCTTGTCCTCTGGTAGTTGTTCAGATAAAAATACAACAATAGGATCCATCTAACTCGAACCTCGCTGCATTATTAGAATAATCGGCTCCAACATCAAATCAAAGCTGGGCCTTGAAACATAACTTATTTCAATAGTACGTTTCACTTCTGAGTCGAATGTTGATGCTAAACATGCCAAAGCATCAACATGAGTATTTTGATCTTGGGTTATTTGATTTAACTCTTGGCCAACAACTTTTCCCAACAAGGCATTAGTCGTTCGCATGTAGGCCGCTATTTGATCATTTCTTGTAGCATATTCACCTTTCAACTGATTAATGACCAACTTAGAGTCACAATATACTCGCAAATGCTTGGCCCCCATCTGGAGTGAATTCTATAAGCCGACTAAGAGAGTTTCGTATTTGGCTTTGTTATTTGAGGCGTTGAAGCCAAGCTTAATCGATTACTCAATCACTGTTCCCTCCGGGGTCATAATAACTACTCTTGTCCCACTGTTACGTTGGTTTGATGAACCATCACAATACAATTGCCATATGTCACCGACATATATTTGTCATTCCTGAGGAGGGGTAGCCAGTTGACTTGGCATACTTAGCTCGGCATCAAGTGCTGTTGGTCTAGGTGAACTCAGCAATGAAATCAGTAACAACATGGCCTTTGATGGATGACCTGGGTAAAAACTTAAGATCATACTACCCAAGTTCTAAGGTCCATTTGGACACTTGTTCTGACGATTCAGCTTGGTGAAACACCAACGAAAGGGGTGATCAGTTAAAACTTTAATAGTATAAGCGTGGAAATAATGCATCAATTTCATGGCCTCCATATCAAGGGCTTGGATAAACTTTTCCAAAGGTAGATACCGAGTTTTTGCATCGATCATCATTTTATTGACGTAAAATATAAGTCTTTGCTCACCAAGCTTTTCTCGGAGAAGAACGACACTTACAATATGATCTGATACTGCCAAGTACAAAATAAGCTCATCCCCTAACTCTAGAGTTATTAGCAATGGAATAGAGCCAAGGTAGGTTTTCAACCTTTCTAAAGCCTCTTGGCACTCTGGAGTCCACTTAAACAACTTTCCTTGACAAAGGGTTTGAAAGAAAAGCCTACAACGATCGGAAGATCGGTTGATGAATCGATTAAGTGCAACAATCATCCCCATAAATTTTTGTACCTCCTTCACACTCCCAGGAGAATCGAGCTCTCTTATAGCCTTAATCTACTTCAGATTGGCTTCTATTCCGCGATGATTCATGTTGTAGTAGAGAAATTTGCTCAAACCAGTACTGAATGCACATTTTGAGGCGTTAAGCTTCATCTTGTACTTTTGGAGTATATCAAAAGTAGTCGTAAGATCGGCTAAATGAGCACTATTTTCTTTAGACTTGACCATTATATCGTCAATGTATACCTCCATAGTTTTTCTGAATTGATCTTTAAACATAGTGGTAACTAGCCTCTAGTAAGTTGCCCTGACGTTTTTCAATCCAAATGTCATAACCTTATAACAATAAGTTCCCCTTGGGATGAGAAATACTATTTTTTCCTGACCAACAGAGTTTATGGCAATCTGATGATAGCCCCGATAAATGTCTAAGAAATTCATCATTTGATGATTCGTCGTGGCATCCATAAGTTAGTCAATACGGGAGAGAGGAAAAAAATATTTCAGATAGGCTTTATTCAAATTCGTAAAGTCAATGCAAACCCTCCATGTCCCCATTTTCTTCTTCACCACAACAGTATTGGATAACCAAGTAGGATACTTCACTTCTCACATTGCCACAACATCAAGTAACTTATCAACTTCCTCAACAACGACTGCGGTATGTTCAGCTGATGATCGGCGACTTCTTTGAACAACATGTGGTGCCTTTGGATCCATATTCAAGTGATGTACTGCAACCACTAGATTGACCCCAGGTATGTCATACGGGGTCCACGTAAAACATCAATGTTGTCGAGTAAACATGCAACCAGTTCTTATCATTCAGTAGCACAAAGGCCAATCCCAATGAGAAAGAACTTCTCTGGATCGTCAAAAATCATGATGCGATCCAAATCTTCTGTTACTTTGTCCCCTGGACTACTGCCGATATCTTCAAGAATCTCTTGATTTGGCACTTTGTAGAGTTAACCTCTCGCTCTGTGATCTTAGTAGTAAGAGTCGTAAGGTAACATTCCTTTGCCGATTTTTGAGATCCTCGAATTTGCTCAACACTAAACTTGATTAGAAACCACAGAAGTTGATGATACATGCTCGACACTACCCTCATTGCATGAAACCATGGTCAACCCATAATTAGGTTGTAAGAAGATGGAAGCATGACAACTAAAAACTCTACATCTAATGTCTTAGTACTGGCACGGACATGTAATATGATCTTTCCAAGAGGATACTCTGGATTGGCATTAAACTTAAAGAGGGGTAATCTGTTGGTTTGAGATCCTCGTCTTTTAGACCGAGCTTACAGAAAGTTTTGTAATACATTATTTTAGAAGTGCTCCCTTGGTCGATGAGGATTTGCTCTATGGTGTATTTGTTTACCCTCAAATTTACAACTAGGGTGTCATTGTGTGCAAGAGTAAGCCCTTCAAGATCATTATCTAAAAAGTTAATTTCGTTAATTGGCACCCTACGTGGCCTCTTTGGCGGGGGTTCAGACTCTACATAAGGCGGTGTAGACCCTTCAACTGGCTGCACTTGAATTGAGTTCACATTACTCAAAGGGGAAATGTTGTAGATCATTTGGATTATGCTGAGTAGAGGAGAATCCATTCGAATGGTCATAGCATTAGTTGGTGCAACCCTTTTCGGGAGGTAATCAGATAAATGTCCATCCTTTAACAATTCCTCAAGATTATCCTTCATGGCGTAGCACTTGTCCGTTAAATGGTCGTGATCCTGGTGATAATCACACCTTTGATTTCTTCACCGTATATCGGGGGGGCTCGGACATTTTGATTGGCCACTTGAAGTAAGTGCGGTGCTTGATTTTTGAGAGGATTTGGCTAATTGGCTTGGTAAACTCCGTGTATTTTTTGTTAGACCACTGGGGACGCCTGGTATCAACTTGTTACTATTCATTACGTTGGCGTGCTCCCCGGTGGCTATCCCTTCTTAGCCTAGGCTCTGGACTTCATTTCGGCGAGGTAGCCTTCCTAGTCGGGGGGTACTATTGCTAGAGGTCGCATTACCACTGGTATTACCAATTCTAAGACTGTAAGCCCTAGGTTTATGTAGAGGGCACCATCTTCTACTTTACAATACTTCTCCACTTTTTTCATTAGAGCCCAAACCGACTTTAAGGACTTTAAGGACTTTCAGGTCATAAAACTCCAAAGAGGGTCGTTTGAGTGGAGCCCCATTTTAAAGACAGTAATGGCAATGGAATCATTACAATCATCGTTGACGAGGTTGAAACATTCCTAGTACCATGCGGAGTACGCCCTTAAGGTTTTATTACGGCCAATCTTCATGGCCCACAAAGAATCTGCTTGTTTGGCTTGCATCTCATTGGTGTTGAACCTGGCTTGAAAGGATTTATGAAGTTGATGAAAACTCTTAATTAAGGCTGGTTCAAGCTTATAGTACCACCTGATAGCCAAGGGGCCTAGACTGTTGGGATACAACACATGATTGCTTCATCGTCAACATCTAATGTCATAGCTTGTTTATAATGTCATACATGATCACTGGGATCTGACCGACCATCATACAAAGCAAATGATGGTGCTTTAAACTTCTTAATAATGATAGCCTTGGCTATTCGCTGGTTGAATGGATTATGCATATCCTCCGAGCCGGAATCTTCATCCTTTTGTTTTCGTGTTTGTCGTGCCCATGAAGTGTTAAAGTCTTTAGACGAACTAGAGTTATGAATTCGGTCAGGCTTCCTGGGTTTGATTCGCAATAAACCCGTAGAACTACTACTCTCCCTGCACCTTTGAGAGTGAAGCTGGTTGGATTGTCTGATCAGGGATCGGCTACGTTCATAATGTAAAGCTTTCTGTCACTTTGCTAACTCTTGATGCATAAGTACAATCTTTGCTGCCATGACGTCAAAACATTGTTCATTGCGTTTAACGTAGCCTAGCAAAGTTTGCATGGTATCTTTGGCTGACATTGGTGGTATAGAGGGAGTTAATAGATCAAAATTTAGAGTTCGTTGTGCGGGAGTTTCATCTAGGTTGGTGGTATCTCCCCCTGCGGCGATATCAACTTCGTTGGTGAAAGAATCAATCACTGGGTTTGCCATGTATGAGTTTGAATATTTCCACAGATGGTGCCAATTATGAGGAGTGGTTCTACAATATTCCTTTAATCTAAGCAGTCCTTTGTTTAATCCTCACTCTGGTGCCTGGAAGAGGAAATACTTTGGTCGGGGTGTCAGAATTAGCACTCTGACGGGCAAGTTAGATGAGGAAAGGTGATAATCTAGTTTTCAAGAGAGATTGAGAGTTTTGTGGGTTTATAGTGCATACCTTTCATCTTCACTTCCATTTCCTTATATAGCCATTTGGTATAGATGTTTCTTCTATACTTTTTGTCTTTCATCATTACTTGAATGTGAGGACCTAATTTTCTACACCACCTCCGGAAAGGGACATCCTGAGCCCACCTTATCTTCTTAGCATAGGTACGTGTCGTTTACACTGGCAGCCCTCAGTCGGCATTCTCATTGGTCGGCGATTGTGCTGCTCGGCATTAAGTTCTCATCAAACCTATTGGGCCTAATTCGATTTGGGCTTTCTGATGAATGTGCCTTAGCATCTTGTTTGTCATTTGTCTTGAAGAATTACTTGGCTCACACAACTGTGTAAAATATTTGGGATACTATAAAATAAATTATAAAGGTTTTTATATACAAAAACAGTTTTTGAAACTAAGTCAGGATAGGATTTTGTATTGCTTTTAAAATCAATTTAGGAAAAACCTTTTTCAATTCAATTGAAACACAAATCCAATTTACGATAGATTTTATATTCCTTTTTAAAAAAATTAGTAAATTATTTTTTCTTATGCAACTGAAACATATATGCGAATCTTACCTGATCGGGTAATGGTGCAAAACTTGATTCCTTGCGCGATATGATAATTGAGTATGACACTTTTATCAAAATATTCTCACACTTCTAATATATTTCATCACTCCAAAATAACTAAAATTGTGACAAAAAATAGTTAATAAAATATATTCTATAACATAATTGTTGAGATTTTCTGTCAATATGAAATAGTAAAATAATTTATAAAATGGATTTTGCTCCTTGGAAGTCATGCATGGAAATGGTGCTTTAGATGAAAAATTATTGGTCGGTCCTGGGGCACTCCACCCAACAGCGCCGATACCCTCCACACATTGGCGCCACCACCTCGCCTCTGCAACGCACTCCACCCACTAGCGCTGCCATCATCATTGCATCACAAACCTAGCCCCTCATTCATTTTCTTCATTCTTGTTCTTCGATTTACAGCATATCCTAATCTAACTAGTTTTTTTTTTACATCAAACATGTATATATATGATAATCCCATTTGACATAACTAGACCCGTAGATTTAACCAACTCAGGATTGCAAAAATGAAGAGAGAGAGAGAGAGAGAGAGAGAGAGACAGGCAGACAGAGCTGAAAACATTGATGGAGATTCAAACTGAGAGGGGAGATTTGCACCGTTAGTACGGCCGAGCTACGGTAGCACTGGTCGTGACAGACCTCATGGCGCCGCGCTATCTCCTCTACTAACACGGCCCGTGGATCGATTTTGCATGGTCAAAGAGATCGTCCAACCAGGCGTGAAGTAAGGCCTGACCGAGCTGAGGATAGGTAGACATTTGGCAGAGCACGTAATGGCTTGTGGTAACCGAGCTAAGGGCCCGAGCTAGACTAAGGATGTGGCGATGGCCGGCATGCCTCTAGCCGGTCAGCTGAGATAGATAGACTTCGAGCCAATGAGGATGAAGAAAGAACGGGGGAGGCCGGCATGCCTCGCAGCCAGTTAGCCAGGATGCACCGGTCGAGAATAGCTCGGCCATAAGAACCAAATATTTGCCACTTTGCCAAGGGACAGGTCGGCGGTTCCTAGCCGGTTGTATGCTTGTGGAGGCAATTCCCCACAAGGGATAGACCGGTCGTGGTATTCCTGTTAAGTATGCCACTTGGGCCAATGGTGCGAGGGAAAGGGAATCTGCTCCAGGCATGCGTCAATACCGTTTGGCAGTTCTGCATGTACTGGTTGGAGGACTGTACCTTTACACGCGTAAGGTGGTGAGAGGTGAGCACTGCTACCTGCTTAGGGAAGGACAACAGAGGAAGTGCGCGCATAATCCTGAGGCTGCATGGCCAGCCTAGAAATAGGAGTGGGAGGGTGAACGTTGGAGGTAAGTAACCAAAAGCAATTTTGCGCCATCGAAAACACACACTCTCTCTCTTAAACAGCCTCCTTCTTCCTCAAGTAATCTGACTTGATCGTCGGAGGGTCTTTCCGGCAAACCACCGCCGGGCTACTCACCGTTTCTGTGTTGCCAGGTTAGACGCCGTCACGAAAAGCTTGAAGTCCAAAGAGTACGGAAAGCAGAGGATATTTCACCCCCGTACAATTGGTGCCGTCTATGGGAAAAATTTTGATATTCAACCCTTGCTCTTTAAGCCTCTTTGTCATCGACGTCGAGATACTCTTTCTCCTCCCGTTCCAGAGACCTGAGAAATGTGTTGGAGGAAAGGGCTCGCCGTCGCGAGGCCCTGAGAGTGCCGGCATTGCAGAGGTTGAGCGCTGCAGTTCGCTGCAGCGAAGAAGTGGTGATGCCAGCTCCTAGAATGATGGCCCCTGCGCTGGTGGACAAGGAGTTTGCGAGACTTACAGCCACGCCACTGTCTCCAGATATCGAGGGTACTCTACTCCCTGCCGAATTCCACCAGCCAAAGTTCACTTTGTACGACGGCAAGATAGATCCGTACATGCACGTGAGTCATTACCAGTAAGTAATAGCTGGCCACCGGCGCAATGACGCCCTGATGTGCCTCATATTCCCAGCAAGCTTAGGAGAGCTGGGCTTGAAGTGGTTCGAAAGGCTCCTGAAGGGGAGTATCGAAAGGTGACAGCAACTCGCGGAAGCCTTCGTCACCAAATTCAAAACCAACACTCGCACACCGAAGGAGGTTGACCATCTCCTGGGCATCAAAATGGAATCTGGAGCTTCATTGAAGGCCTACAACGTGAGGTACTGGGAAACTTACAACGAGATCCTCGACTGCCCCACCAATCTGGCGATCACTCAGTACAAGCAGGGTCTCCCAGTCGGACATAGGTTGCGAGATTCGCTCACGATACACCAGCCCACCACTATGGAGTCCTTGATGCAGCTGATTAATGAGCACATCCGTGTGGAGGAGGATGCTGCCTCCGCGACCGAGAAGGTTAATCCGGTCGCGGCGGACAGAAAGGTGGCAGGGAAAGTTCACTTGGTCAGACAAGAGGATGACCGCCCAAATGGCCGGTCAAAAGATCAACACCGTGGCCCAAACCGCTATGACCGAAACAGGGGTCGCAGAAACGACCGAGCTGACGCTCCCCGTGACGCAGCGGAAGATGCCAAGAGAAAATTGAAGGTGCGGACTGGAATCACCATGGTCTTTAAAATCCCTATCTACCGTATTCTGAGCGAGATCTGAGGCGAGCCTTTTGTCCGTTGGCCGGCCAAGTTGGGGAGTGCGCAGAGAGGCTTCAATGCAAAATATCGCTGCACCTTCCATGAGGAATTGGGGCACCGAACAGAGGACTGCTTGCCGCTCAAACAACACTTGGAAGAATTAATGGCGACCGGGCATCTTGACCAATACATTGATGGGGGTATGAAGGCCGCACCATCGAAACAGACCGAACTGAACGGTCTAGCCGCCCTAGAAGTAGCGCCGCAAGGCGTAATCAACGTCATCCATGGCATCATTGAGCCGGCCAGGGTCTGCAAGCTGAAAGGGATGATCAAGAAGGCTGAGCACATGAGAGAAGTGCTCTCCGTTCAACCCGCTGTGAAGAAGGGGAAGACCGAGGAGAAAGACGTCCTGACCTTTTCAAGCAAGGATTTGGAAAGGATCCAGATGCCCCATAATGATGCTCTAGTGGTAACTCTTCGCGTCAAAGGCTTTGACATCAAGAGAATCTTGATCGACCAGGGGAATTCGGTCGAAATTATGTATTATGACGCCTTCAAGCAGATGAAGTTGGAGGATAAGGACTTGGCCCCAGCGACGTCTCCTCTGGTTGGATTCAACTCACAGCCAGAGTGGCTGGTGGGGAAGATCATATTGCCGGTCAAAGTGGGTTCAGTCGTGAAGCAAGTGGAATTTTGGGTGCTCAAGGTCCCATCCACCTACAACTTAATTTTGGGCAGGGGCTAGTTGTACGCTATGCAAGTAGTAGCGTCGACTTACCATCAGGTTTTGCGCTTTTCGACACCAACCGGACAAATAGAAGAGGTATGGGGTGACCAGGTGATGGCGAAACAATGCTTCGTTACAGTAAATGACAGCCGAGCAACCAAGGGGTTCGTCTAAATGATTGAGGGACCCGAGGGAAAGGAGGTCCTTGAAGACGTGGGTAGAAAGGATGAGGAAAAATCGGTCGAGGATTTGGTAGAAGTGCGCATCGACGAGAACGACTCGACTAAGTTCTTTCTCTTAGGATCATCTTTGTCTAGCGCTGAGCGGTTAGATTATGTCAACTTTTTGACTTCCAATTTGGAGGCTTTTGCGTGGACACCTTACGATATGCCTAGTGTCGACCCGAGCTTCATTTGCCATCAGTTGAACGTCTTCCCCAATGCGCGGCCAGTCATCCAAAGGACACGCCGCTCAACCTTGCACCATGCCGAGGTAGTGGCAGAAGAAGTTAAGAACTTGTTGGAAGCCGGGGCCATAGAAGAGGTGCAATACCCTCGGTGGGTATCCAACACAGTGGTGGTTCCAAAGAAGAATGGTAAGTGGCGAGTCTGCATTGACTACAAGACAGTCAACCGTGCTTGCCCAAAGGATAGCTTTCCCCTCCCTCAAATTGACCAGCTAGTGGACTTGACCGCTGGCCATCGGAGGTTTAACTTCCTGGATGCGTGTTGCGGCTACCACCAGATAGCCATGTACAAACTGGGCCGAGAGATCACATCGTTCACTACTCCCAGAGGCTTGTATTGCTATAAAGTCATGCCATTCGGACTGAAAAACGCCGGAGCAACCTTTCAACGGATGGTGACAAAGATGTTCGCCCCACTGCTGGGTCGCACCATGGAGGTCTACATCGATGACATGGTGGTGAAAAGTAAGGAGAAGTCTCAACACCTCGCCGACCTAGCAGAAATGTTTGCTATACTTAAACGCCACAAGCTTCGTCTAAATGCCTCCAAATGCGCCTTTGGAGTCGACACCAGGAAGTTTCTGGGTTTTCTGGTCACAAACCGAGGGATCGAAGCCGACCCATCACAGATCAAGGCTATACAAGACCTGGAGCGCCCAAACTCCACGAAGAACGTGCAGCATCTTGCAGGGATGGCAGCTGCGTTGAACAGATTTATCAGCCGGTCTTCAGATCGTTGCAGGCCCTTCTTCAAAAGTTTGAAACCAAGTTCTTTTGGGACGACGAGTGTGACTGTGCACTGGCAGACCTAAAAGTATACCTCTCCTCAGCCCCTATCTTAGTCACACCTCGGCCGGGCGAAGAACTATATCTCTACTTGGCAGTCTCTGAGCATGCCGTGAGTGCCGTCCTGGTCTGCACTGAAGGTATCCAGCACCTGCCTATTTTCTATGTAAGCAAGACTCTGCTCCCGGCTGAGAAAAGATATCTTCCACTGGAAAAATTAGCGCTGGCCCTGATGATGGCGTCGAGAAAGCTGGCACACTACTTTCATGCCCATACCATAGTTGTACTAACCGAGTTTCCACTCAAGGTGCTCTTTGAAAAGGCAGACTTTATCGGGAGAATTTTGAAATAGGCCGTGGAATTGGGACAGTACGATATCAAGTTCCGCCCGCACGCCGCAATCAAGGCCCAAGCCCTTGCAGACTTCGTGGCGGAATTTGCCCCTGGTACGCATCCAGTTTGCCCGGTTGATTTAGCTGGTGCGGATTTAGCACAGCCCATGGGTCAGGCGATGGAGACAAGTGTTGGCTCGCAAGCGAAAGAAGGGCAAAAGGAGTCCGAACTGGCGAAGCCGGGTCACTCATTAGAAGACGGACTCAATGAAGACAAGGAAAGATACCAGAATGAGCCGATCAGAGACTTGGAACTGAGGAGCTCTCAAACCCTTCTGATTGTTGGAAGTTGTTCATTGGCGAGATGTGGAAGCTCTTCGTCGATGGGGCATCCAACAGGCACGGGGCTGGGCTGGGTATCGTACTGACTTCTCCGGACGGGCTGATTATCAAGCAGGCAATTATGCTCGGCTTCCCTACATCCAACAACGAGGCGGAGTACGAGGCCCTCTTCGCCGGGCTAAGAAGTGCACTAAGAATGAAAGCATCAACCCTTATGGTATTCAGCGATTCCAAGCTGGTGGTTAATCAGGTCTCAGGGCAGTATGAGGCAAGGGATGAGAGAACGGCCAAGTATCAGGCCCTGGTGCACGTAGAGATCAAGAAGTTCGATGCCATAAGAGTGGAACAGATCAACCGCAAAGAAAACAACACGGCTGATGAATTGGCCGGACTCACTTCTGCTCAGACAGCTTTTCCTAACCCCTTGATGATAGAATTCTTACCTCGGCCAAGTATTAAGGAACCAGAAACGATTGAGGTACTCTGCACCGACTTGGGTCCTTCCTGGATGGATCCCATCATCGCCTTCCTGAAAGATAGGGTTCTACCGGAAGAAAAGAAGGTGGCTAACAAGATCCGGGCCAAGTCAGAACGGTTTTGGCTCTCCCCGTCCGGAGCCTTGTACAAGAAGTCTTTTACCGGGCCGTATCTGAAGTGTGTCACCCTGCCAAGGTGGAAGATTTTCTCTATGAGATTTATGAAGGCATCTGCGGCAACCATACTGAGGGCAGATCTTTGGCTTACCGAGCAATTTCCCAGGGTTATTGGTGGCCATGCATGCAAGCGGACGCGCAGAAATACGTTCACAGATATGAAAAGTGTTAGAAGTTCGCTCACCAGATCCACCAGCCAGCTAGAGAATTGCTCTCCTTTACAAGTCCTTGGCCGTTCGCGCTATGGGGGTTGGATATTGTTGGACCACTCCTAGCAGCACCGGGTAATCGCAAATTCTTTATCGTTGCCACTGACTACTTCACCAAGTGGGTTGTGGCCGAGCCGTTGGCGACCATAAAGGAGAAGGATGTGAAGAAGTTTGTCTGGCAAAATGTTATCACTCGCTTTGGCATTCCAAATGCCCTCATCTCGGATAACGGCACTCAATTCGATGGGAAACTCTTTCGCGGATTTTGCGATGAGCTGAAGATCGAATTCTACAATTCAACGCCGGCCTACCCTCAGTCAAATGGGCAAGTAGAGGCCTCGAACAAGACCATCCTGGACGGGTAGAAGAAGCGGCTTGAGAAGGCCAAGGGGAAGTGGGCAGAGGAATTCCCTAACGTACTCTGGGTGTACCGCACTACGCCAAGGTGGTCAACCGGGGAAACTCCGTTTGCCTTGGCCTATGGCATGGAAGCCATTATCCCACTGGAAATTGGCATGCCAACCATCCGGTTTGAAAGCTTCCAGCCAGATTCGAACAATGAAGCAGTAGCATTGGAGCTAGACTTTGCCGAGGAAAGAAGTGAGTGGGTATTAATCCACATAGCGGCCTATCAGCAAGAACTCTCCAAGAAATACAATAAGGCTGTGCACCCCAAGCTGTTCAAGATTGGAGACTGGGTCTTGAGAAAAGTGCTGGGCAACATGGCGGTCCCAGGCGAAGGGAAGCTCAGTGCAAATTGGGAAGGACCGTATAAGGTGACTGGTCTCGAGGGCAAAGGGGCATACCATCTGGAAGATTTAGATGGCAAAGCTGTCCCCAGACCGTGGAATGCAGCCAATCTTAAGATCTTTTACTTTTAAGATGTAATTGTTTTTATTGATTAGCTTTCTAGACCTTTAGCCTTTTGGCATTTGATGTAAGGATAGCACTGCTTTTTGTAATGAGAAATAGCCTTCTTGTTGTTTTGTATTGCATCCTTCTGTACAATGACACCACAAGGATCCAAGGCTAATATGGATACTAGGGGCAACCGGGCTGGTTTTCTGTCGCCGATATGAACGAAGACCGCGCAAACAGTTGGTGAATTGTTCAGTGAAATAATTGGTGTATTGCCCAATTCACATAAGGGCCGAGCTGGCTTTCGCTCGCCCAATTGGGACATTGGCGTCATACACAACTTCAATGAAATATTGGCGTTTTGACCAATCTACATGCCGAGTTGATTTTGCTCGGCAAAAGTGAAACGTTGGTGTTTTGTCCAACTGGCGAGAGCCGAGCTGACCTTGCTCGAAGAAAGGAAATGTTGGCGTCCTGTCCAACTCAAAAGCCAAGCTGATTTTGCTCGGCCACGATGGAATATTGGTGTTTTGTCCAATATGCAGGCCGAGCTGGTTTTGCTCGGCCAAAATGAAAAGTTGGCGAGTTGCGCAACTTTTTTTACGGCCAAGCTGATTTTTGGCCGTCCAACTATAGGACTTGGCATGATTGCGCGGCGTAGCCGATCTACCAGTTACGCTGCGTTAAAGTTTGAATCAAGAAATTTTTGCACGTGCAAATCGAACAGGAATACAAGATAAACGAGCAAAAAGCTAAAGTTTCATTGATTAAGAAAGTTGCATTACAAAATGAGGGGCCTAGCCCGGTTACATTGAGAAAAGAAAAAAAAAAAAAAACGATGACGCAAGAAAAATACAAGCAAGCATCTTCAGTCTAATTCAAGATGCACCGTCTGTTCGGTGAGTTCCATGGTTTACTCAGCGACCACCACAGTGTGCTCAGGTAAGCTGTCTTTTGCCTCATCGCCAGCGCCCTCCACCGCGGCAACCTCCTGATCGGCCACTTGATCTTCCGCATCTTGAGATGCTTCAGGGGTAGTTTGCTCGGTTTATTGCGTGGCGGCGGCTTCTGCCTCGGCTTCCTTTCTAGCCTCCTCAATGAGCCTCTTCTGTGCGGCGGTCGCATAAGCTTGCATATAGTGCAGTATGAACGCGGCAGGCGGGTTCAAAAACATTTCAGTGTCTTGACCAAGGCCAACTTTTTCCACGGTGGCTTTCCAACCGCACTGGAAAAAGATGTCCTTGGTCGCCTGCACTTGCCGTTCATACGTCTTCTCGGCTTGAGCGTAGCCCCTGTCCTCGGCGTCGTCCACCGCCTTTTCTTTCTCCTCCTTATGGGCGTCGCGCAGTTTCCTTAGCTCGGCGAGATATCGGGCCTTCGTTTACTTCACGGCCCGCTGCTTGTCAGCTTCAACTCGGTCAACCTTCTGCCTCAGATCATCTCGCTCCGCCACAATAGCCTCCTGCGCCGCCTTTAGCTTCGCTATCTTGGCCTCTTGGGCCTTGTTCTCGGCGATGGCATGACGCAGACTCTGCCGCACGGCGATCATGCGCTCGTGGGCGAGATAGTTCTTTTGCACGGCATGCAAACAAGCAAAAGACTGTCAGTATTAAGGAAACCGAGCAAAAACCAGGCTACAACTTCAAAGAAAAAAAAGAAACTGTCGACTTACCAGCACTATGGATTTCGCCGTCGAGCGAAGGACCTTTAGGTCAGAGAGCTCGTCATGTTTTTTCATGTTGGTGAGCAAGATCAACCCCTTGGTCATGTTAAAACCAAGTGAGTAATCCTTGTCCGCGTAGATGGAATCTGCAGCCGAAACAGCACGGCCCTTGTATTTGATTTCAGGCGACCAGACCGGGGGAGCACTTGGGCTCTTGGATGGCCCGCTGGTTTATTGTTCGGTCTGGTCCCTGAGATCAGTTGAAGCTTGCTTGGTGGATTCTTCATCCACAAGGTGTTGATCAGTCGGTTCCTTCCTCGGCCGCTTCTTCGGCCTGCCAGCTGGTTGCTCGCTGGCCAGAGCAAGCACTGCTCCTTTCTTTTGCCCGGTGGGAGTTGAAGATGTTCCCCCAGTTACCTCCGGTGGTTGGGACTCGCCTTCCTCGCCAGTGATCATGGACTTGATTGCCCGAATCTTCGCCATTTCTTGGTCGGCGATAAGAGGGACAAGTCTGATCGGCGGAAGATTTGGGTCGGGTTCTGGTGATGGAGCACGAAAAAAGTCGGTGACCCGGCTTTTGCGCGGCGCTCTGTAGGTGTAAGTCGGTTTAAAGCTGAGGAGCTTTGAGGATTCTCTTTCTTCCTCTGGATGACGCAGTAGGACGCGTATGGCCTCTTGGTTAGCCCGGTTGTAGTCCTCTGCTAAGTGCTTGTAATCTGCAAAAAGAATCAAGTGTTAGACCGGCAAAGAAGGAAACTAATGCAAAAAGAAGATAGGGCGGTTAGCCGAGCTACTCACCAGCACTGCCAAAATACTTCCTAATGTACCAGCCCGGTATGGGTGCCTCAGTGTCCTCGTAATTACCGGACACCCATAGGAAGTCATCATCGTTGGTCTCTTTGTCCAGGTTGCCCTCGATGAGTTTTGCTCGGCCCTTCTTTACTTTCAGGTACCAGAAAACCCACCTTTATTTTACTAAGGCTGTCAGCAAGACCGAGATTGAGACCGAGCCTCCGGTTCAGCTCGGCGACACCGTTTATTATTTTGTACGTGTTGTTGGAGACTTGGGTCAGGCAAAGCCTTGTCTGCCTCAAAAATTCGCAGATCAAGGGTTGGACCGGGAAGCGAAGTCCTCCCTCGACTATAGACACGACCGTGAAGGGGCACCGGTCTAAGTCGCCCCAAGGGGTATCTCCCTTCTTGGCAAGCTCTAAGATGACGTCATCTGGGATGTTGTACACCCTATGAAACTCAGCTAATGCACCGGGCGAGCTCACCATGAATTGGTACTTCTCTATCTATCTCGGTTTTATTTGGCGACTTAATTTGTATCTTGGTAAAAAATGTTAGTGTATTCGCTCGGACTTTGAGCTTCACCAATGATGGTTCTGGACTGGCTTGATCGGTCCAATTTCTTTTTGCATTGTTGAAAAATAAGCCCAAGGGTTAGCACGGCAGAAATTGCACGGCTCATATTGGAACTCTTAGATCGGAGACAAGTTTTAGGGTGTTCGGCCGGTCTAGCCCCTATCTCGGCTCGACGGAATGGCTGTGTTAGCCTTCTTGATGTGGTTCTGATTCTATTTTTGGATCGGTCAAGGCAAGCTTTAGCTCGATTTAGTCCTATTTACAAGTCTAATTGGGTATTTAGCTCGGTCGCAACCTCAGCGAGAAGCCACAAACCAGTTTTTGCTCGGTGGGGGTTCAAACTACGGATCTAAATGAGCATTTAGCTCGGTTCTACCCAGATTGAAACTGTTCATCCCAGAAGTGGGGCAAATCCGTTCGAACCAAGGAGGAACAAGGGGCACGGAGGCCCCTTCCATCCCTACAGTTTCCATTTACCCTAGGGTATACGGGTTCTACGCATGAAAGGCAACACCCATGGCCCCAAGCAGAGGGCACGAAGAACAGTAGGCAAAAAAAAAAAAAAAGAAATGAAAAATGATGGATGAATGAAGAACAAAAGCACAGAAAGTTGAAGAACGAATATGAACATATGGAAATGTAAAATGCAGTAAAGGGGTAGGGAACTCACCAAAAATAGATGCGAAGCTAGGTGGGCTCACGAGCTTGGATGCAGCTTCAGAAACGGCAAAAATGGACGAAGGGAAGCTTGGGACATTGGAGAGATTAGGGTTTTGGCTTGAAAGGAGATGAACAATGGAAGGGTCGAACGACCCTTCGTGTAGTGTTTAAAGAGGGGAAAAAAACCAAACGGCGCAGCCGTTTGAATTCTGCGCGTGGAAAACAACTACAGCATACGGACCAATGGCGTAGGCCACGTGGCACTGAGAACGTGGCTGTCAGTACGGCTGTACGACCTTTGACAAGACTACTGAAACAATGGCCGAGCAAATGGAATAGCTCGGCAACGGATTTGGTGTCAATTGCGCTCCGCTCGGTATTAAAGCAACTTAAGGGCCGTAAGCTCAGCCATGGAGGTAATCCCAATAACGATTAGCTCGGATGGAATTAAGGGGAAATTGAGAGGGGAGATTTTCACCGTTAGTACGGCCGAGCTACGGTAGCATGGGTCGTGACAGACCTCATTGCGCCGCGCTATCTCCTTTGCTAACACAGCCCGTGGATCGATTTTGCACGGTCAAAGAGATCGTCCAACCAGGCGTAAACTAAGGCCTGACCGAGCTGAGAATAGGTAGACATTTGGCAGAGCATGTAGTGGCGTGTGGCAACCGAGCTAAGGGCCCGGGCTAGACTAAGGACGCAGCGATGGCCGGCATGCCTTTAGCCGATTAGCCGAGATAGATGGACTTCGGGCCAACGAGGATGATGGAAGAACGGGGGGAGGCCGGCATGCCTCGCAGCCGGTTAGCCAGGATGCACCGTTTGAGAATGGCCCAGCCATAAGAACCAAATATTTGCCCTTTTGCCAAGGGACAGGTCGGCGGTTCCTAGCTCAGTTGTATGCTTGTGGAGGCAATTCCCCACAAGGGATAGGCTGGTCGTGGTACTCCGGTTAAGTATGCCACCTAGGCCAATGGCGCGAGGGAAAGGGAATCTACTCCAGGCATGCGTCAATACCGTTTGGCAGTTCTGCATGTACTGGTTGGAGGACTGTACCTTTACACGCGTAAGGGGGTGAAAGGCGAGCACTGCCACCTGTCCATGGAAGGACAGCAGAGGAAGTGCACGTACAATCCCCTAAAGGTTACTCTATCAACCGGCAGAGAAATAGAGGAGGCCAAGCTCAAGGCCACAACAGGGTCTTTTACAGCCGATGCATCGGAAGCAACCAACGTGTTCCTTATCCTTGGTTGTATTATAAACGGCACGACCAAGTCCGACTCTTCCATTCCTGGCCGTTTATCCACTAGGTCTTCCGAATAACCGGCTTCTTGTTCGGCAGGACGTTTCTCCCCCCTTTGCTACACCTAGTCCTATTGATTGACAACAGGCTCCGTATCGGCCACATCAATCTGAACCACCTCAACAGGAACAGGTGGAGTCTCTTCCCTAGCGTCGGGTGGAGGAGGCGGAGGTTCATTTCGCTTAGCCTCGGTTCTCCGACGGGCAGCCATCCTCTCAGCATTCCTCCGCCTGGCCATTTGAGTGAGCGACTCGTTAGCCATGTTGTCAGGATACGAGCCGAGTTAGTCCCCCAAGTCGGTGAAAATGTCTTCGAAGGACACATTGGCTCGGCCAGAAGCAAATGGAGGATTAAGGCTGGCTTCTTCAAAAGCCAAATTTAGTGCCGCATCAACCTCTCTCTCTGATCCGTCAGATCTGACTTGAGGTGGTTGATTCGGCTGCTCGGCAAGCCCTTCGGCTACTTGTTCGTCCATCGGCTCTAAGTCTGATGCCTCAAAACCAATCTGCCTAAGGTTCTTGAAGCTAGGAAAAACAAGCGTCGTACGGTGTTGTTCACCACTCGGAATAGGAATATTATCAGCGGCCGAAAAGATAGTGTAGGTCAGCTCATATCTCAAAAGAATGTGGGCCGCCCTCCCCTACTTCTGAAGATTCGGAGGGCCGAAGAACTAGAGTGCGGCTTTGATCTACGCAAGTACAACTTCATCGGTCGAAATGAGAACTTTTTTCAAGTCGTTTCCTACACAAATAAAACAGTAAGTACGTAGAAGTTAAACCAAGTAGATATTTAAATAAAAACACGCAGGGGATTAAACGGCAACCTGGTTTGCCTCTTCGCTTAGGCACTGGATCTTGACGATCTTCGGCTTTGCCGAATTCCCAGTTGCATGAACACGACCATGACATCATCAACACACTTACCAGAGCTGGCAAGCATTGTCACCAGATGATAGTCGGTGTCCTTGGCCCTGAGGAAATAGCATCCCTGCCGACTAGTGGATTTGGCCAAGGCATAACAATGCCGAATGGCAGGGATTCCAAGGTTAAGCCTAAGGCGCCGGTTTAGTTCTACAATCCCCATTATTATTCTGAAAAAATTCACGTTCGGTTGAGAAATGATTAAACCCCAATAGCGAAGAACAGCCCTCAAAAGTGGATGAAGGGGGAAACAGACTCCCCCCCTCAGCAATTGACAGGAGAGGAAAGACTATTGTACTTTCGTCAATCCTTTCTGTGTCAATCACGTTCTCTGCCAAGAGTGACAGATGGACGTCGTCAAGAATGGAAAAATGACGACAGAAACCAGAGACTCGCTTCGCCGAAAGAAGGGCTCTCAGATGTTTTGCCGTCATAGAAGGTAAAATGGACACTCTAAACAGTAAACAAACAAGGAAAATGAGTTGAAATGGAAGAGAGAAGAACTTACAAGAAATAAGGACAATGAAGAACGGAAAGAAGTTGCAGAGGGCGTGAAGCGAACGAGAAACCTTGTGCATTCAAAAAAGCAAACAAACGAAGAGACAACATGGTTTCAAATCGTATTAAATGAATGAAGCGTACGAAGGGGCGGGAAATTGTAATCATGCCTAAAAAGAGTAGGTGTTCTGACGCTTGCATTGGAATAAGGGAAACCGCTGTATTTTTTGACCCTCTAAGTCCAAAACCAAACATGTCGTCTAACTGACATTAGTAGGATGTTTGAGGGGCAATTATAGGGGCCGAGTAAATTATTACGTAGGATAGCCGAATATATTAAAGAAGGAAACTAGATCATGTACTATACGGCTCCAACCCCGAGAGACAGAGGCCGAATATGAAGATCGGCCTCTGTATCAGTTGTAGATTGGGCCGAATATGAAGAGATAGCCGAATGAGCAGTTCATTGGACGAAAGGTGGGCCCAACCATCAACATCGAGGACGACTATAAATAAGAAAAACATCAGCCAAAAAAGGTATGTGAGAACAAATAAGTTTAACTTGAGATATAAGCAACCAAGAGAGTATACACTGACTTACCCGTCGGAGTGCTAATTCCGACACCCCCGACTAGAGTGTTCATTCCTTTTCAGGTGACTAGCTAAGGATCACAAGCGTCCTACTGCATCCAAAGAGTATTTCCAAATCACTTCTCCACACTTGTAGAGAAGCTCAAAGATTGGACGGCCACTTTGGACGGCATGGAAAAGGTGAATTTCAACGGTTTTCACATAAACGCTTTTTTTACTTTGAGTCACACTTCGCTTTGTTTTCCGTTCCTCCATGCCACTGCCCGTTATTGGGACCCGATTACTCATGTGTTTCACTTCGAAACATAGGAGATGTGTCCTACTCTCGAAGAGTTTCAGACGTTAATAGAGTCCCGATGCGATGAGGAAATTATGCCTCAAACCTTTTTTGGCCATGCACAGGCTCTTGAATAGATGTGTGGCCTCTCTTTCAAAGGGCTAAATCTTTGGCTCATGATGGAGAGTTAGACATTCGTGGCCTGATTCACTGTTTTCTCGACATTGGGAATAGGCGTGATCTTCCTTGGCGAGGTTATCTCCAACATGCCCTCTGCATATGCTTGTTCGCCCATTATCTTCTTGCCCCTAGTGGTAGCAGAGTTAGCATCTGACTGATTGAAGTGGCTCAACACCTCAAGGAGGGCCGAAGTTGTATAGGTCTGGCAGTGGCCGAAACCATAATAGGTTTGGACGCTTTCCATCGACGAGAGACTTCTCAGTTTGTGGGAAGTCCACTACTTCTTCAAGTATTGTTTCCCACCTTTTCTCATTTATGATTTCTCACATCACTTTAGCACTCACTCTCTATTTTTTCTCAAAGCCCTTTTCTTACTTTTCTCTCAATGCACATCTCTCTATTCTTTAGTCTCCCTTCTTTTTATCCCTTTCTAGGTGTGGTTGATGGATAAGCTGAAGGTCGTGGACCCTTGCCCCGAGTATTCGACCAGATCCTACTTCCCCACAGAGGGGTTGTGGTGCGAATGGATGTGCAGCAGATCTGCGATTGATATTGCTTGGCGATGCCCCTAGCTTAACTTATCCGAGATGAGCTATAGCATGTCCTGCCAGCCGGGCATACAATTGATCGGCCTTACACACTGTGTGTTCTATTTCCCATTCCGGTTCAGACATCAGTTTGGACGTGATCAGACTCATCCAAATGAGGGGATAGAACATCCAGCTTCATTTCCAGTCCATGCTTCGCACTTGGTTCGATACCTCGTTGCTTAGGGGATGAGAGAGCTTTTAGCCCCTGCTGCCAATTTCAGTTGTGCACTTTCTGGAGAGTGCTTGGTTTGGCTTGAGGATGAGACACAAGTTGGTCCATCCTTAGTAGCAAAGACGTTTTAGAGTGCGAGCAAGAGGCAGATGACTATCACCTAACTTATTTGTGCCCTTAGTTTATTGCCTTGACTTTTCTTTTCAAGTGTTATAATGTAAAAGTAACTTTGATTTAACCTGAGAGTTGAAGGGTCTACTTGTGTTGAAATCATGTAATTAAAGTTGTGAGTACTAGAAATTTTCCTTTTTGATCCAAAAAATGATCTGTGTTGCAAAAAGTAAAATTTTGAGAAAATCAACTTCATTAAAACTTTCCAAAAACAAATTTTCACAAACGTTCAATACCTAACACATGTGAAATTAATCTTACAACCCTGAATCAAGAAGATTATAATTTCCCACAACTGCATTCACTTTCACTATTATTCTGCCCCTTGTTTCATCTTGCAATTAGACCCTTCTGCCAAATTGAGGTAAACAAATCAGCCAATTGTGAGATGGGTCGAGCAACAATAGATAAGACAGTTGAGTTGAAAGTGATTATGGCTGAACTTCAAGATGAAGTTGCCTACGTATCCCAAAAATGAGAATCAGGCTTTACGTAGTTCGATTAGGGTTCCCTCGAGTATTAACTCTCTCCTTTTGCGCTCTAACTTTTGCCAAAGCCGTCATTTCGGGTTTTCAACCTTGTGAGTTCTATTTTTATTTATTTCCAATTTTTCACGCTCTAACTTTTTCCTAGGTCGCCCTTTTAGGTTTTCAGCCTAGCGAACCTCTCAGGCATGGTATTTCTTCAACTTCTCCATGTTGATTGGTTGTAAGAACTCCAGGCCATCTAAATCTATATGGATGATTGCTCCTCCTGACCAGACGGATTTGATAATATAGGGACCAATCCAATTAGGTCTGAACTTGCCCCTAAGATAATGGATAGGAGCTCGGTTGTCTTTGAGCACCATATCTCATTCTTTGAGGTTTCTGGATTTGACTTTCTTGTTGAAGGCCCTGGCGATTTTGCACTGATATCCTTAGACATGATACAACGCCTTCAACATCCTGTTGTCGAACAACATTAACTCTTTGAATTTGTTCTTGTCACAACCCAAGCCCGCCTCTATGGGTTTAGCATCGTAACTAGCCAGTAATCCTTGGATTACCAAAGGCCTCTTAACAGAATATCATATAGTTAGGGGCTATGCAAGCAAACATACAAAATATACATGGTCCAATGAGCTGTGATGACATACATGGGACAGAATTTGAAACTTTATACTCGTATATGTGACGTTGAAAATGAAAGTGGTTGCTCGAGCATGGAAGCAAAGTTCAGAGTTTTCTAGATTTGCCTCCAAGCTGAAATTCTTGAATTCAACACTCCAAAACTCATCCTCTTAGGCCAAAATTCTGGAAAACATTTAGAAACTCACAAAACATCAAGATTTGAAGATCATTTCATGAAATCAAGGCACAAAAGCATGCCAATTGTACACAAATTCAACTTAAACTTTATAAATGTTCCAAAAACATGACATACATGAAATGATTGAGCTTCAAGTCTCCAAATCATGATCAAATGAAATGAGAGGATGTAAAACATGATGAATTCCTACAACTAAGCTCAATTTATGACATGCATGGGAGAACTTCCTAGTAACATGCTCCAAATGTAGTGAAATGTACATGCATGTATGAATTGATCTTCCTTTCTACCTTTTAAGCTTGATTCTTACATCCTTAGCTCAATTTACTTGTATTCATGGATGAATTAACTCAATTTCAAGACTAGAGGCTTGGCTTTTTACCTTAGATGCTCAATTGGGTCTTAGGTGCTGAATTCTTGAGCTAGATGATCAAATCTCCAAAGTTCCTTTTTCTTGTCTAGCAATTCCTTTTAATTGAGTTCAATTCTCAAGCCTAGGACCAAATCTTCCTACTCTCTCCCTCTCACACATTTTGAGTATCAAATTAAAGAAAAATTGAAGTGTAAAAGTGAGCTAGTGGGGTCAAATATGGCTCATTTGGTAGCAAATAATAAAAGTTAATCAAATGGCATTAAATTAATCTAATTTAATTGCTTCGAACCAAATTTTAATTAAACCTACCATAAAATTCTATAAATTCCACATAACGCATATACCAAATCAATTTTGTGATCGGATGCCATAAGGCCCTCAATTCACGAAGGTAATAGAAATTTCAAACAGATACTCCCACATTGAACAGATAAAACATAAATAACGCACCACATATGCAATTAATTCAAAATCTGATCTTAATAACTTATTAGGTATATTAAATTATGGATTATCATTAATCTTGAGTCGGGGTTGTTACAGTTCTGTTACCAATCTGCCTCTACTATCTGACACTTGGCCATAATTCTCAACAACGGTACTTCGATCTCAATCGACAAAACAGCTTCCATTCCATATACTAGAGAGTAGGAAGTTGCCCCTGTAGATGTTTGAATTGATGTTCTATAACCCCAGAGTGCAAAAGGCAGTTTATATGGCCAGTCTTTGTAGGTCTCCACCAATTTTCCCAGGATGTTCTTGACATTCTTGTTTGCGGCTTCAACACCTTCATTGGTTTGTGATCTGTATGTTAATGAGTTGTGAAATGCCACGTTGTATTTCTCGAGCAAATCCACCACCTCCTTCTTGAAGTGTGAATCATTGTTCGATATGATCTTATTTGACACCCTGTACCTGCAAATGATATTGTTCCTGATGAACTTGGCTACATGACTCTTTCAACACAAAGTATGACTGTGTCTCCACCCACTTAGTAAAATAGTTGATCACCACCAAAATGAACTCATGTCCATTTAAACCCTTTGGCTAGACTACTCCGATGACGTCAATTCCCCAGACTGAGAAAGACCATAGGTGAAGTCATGTTGTAGAGTTTTGATGGCGGGTATTCATGCGATTAGTATGGATTTGACATTTATGGCATCGCCGAACAAAAGTTGATACAATCCTCCTCCATGATTGACCAATAATAGCCTTGCTTGAGGATTTTACTGGCCAGCATCACACCATTAATGTGTGCTCCACATTCTCCTCCGTGGATAGCCTTCATGAGACTTTTCGACTCTTCCTCTTCGACACTAGAGCTTGTGCATTCCCAGATGGCCCCTTCTGTACAGCTTACTTCCGTATATGATGAACTAAATGGCCAGATATTCCCCGTTTATCCTTGGCATTTGCCCATTATGGGTACATGTCCTTCTTCAAGAAGTTCCAAATGTCATGATACTAGGGGTTCTTGTCCTGAACTTCGTCTATTACAGCTATTGTCTCGTAAGTAGGCACATACTTCTGTTCAACGATAATCAGACGCATCTTAACCCCGAGCGGTATGTCTACCATAGAGGATAGAGTTGCCAATGCATTAGCAAACCGATTGTTCTCTCTTAGTAAGTGCGTAAATGTTAGGTTTTTCAAACCTTGGAATCAGAATGTCCAGGGTTTGATGATAAACTTTCATTTTCTCTTCTTTGACCTTCTAATCTCCATTGGCTTGAGAAACAACTAGGTTTGAGTCTCCGATGACGTCCAACCTTATTGTCCCTAGTTCTAGGGTAGTTTCTAGTCTAGCAATACACGCCTCGTACTCTGCTTCATTGTTGGATACTTTGAATCGGAGTTTGAAAGTTAGGGGTATATCGGAATCATCAGGTGCTATAAGCAACACGCATATCCCATAACCGTATTGATTAGCCGCTCTGTCAAAGTACATTGCCCACGTCTCCTCTTCGACCTGTAGGATTTCCTCATCTAGGAGTAGGTACTCTATTGCTTCATCTTCTTCCACTGGGTGGTCTGCCAGAAATTTTGCTACTGCTCTTCCTTTGACCGACTTGCGAGTGACGTACTTAAGGTCAAACTCAGAGAGAAAAAGCAACCAACGAGCTAGCCTACCCGTGAGTGCTAGTTTCTCAAAAAGATATTTAATGGGATCTAATCTCGAAACCAGAATTATGGAGTGGGCTAGTAGGTAGTGTCTCAATTTCCTAGTGGCCCAAACCAAAGCTAAGCAAGCCTTTTCCAGAAGAATGTAGTGGGTCTTGTAATCCAACATCTTTTTGCTCAGATAATTAATGGCCTTTTGCACCTTAGCTTTTGATTATTGTGCCAACATGCACCCAATGGTTGACTCTGTCACCGACAGATGCATGATCAGTGGCTTCCCCAATTCTGCTAGCGACAATACAAGCGGATTCTGAAGATGTTACTTAATTTGCTCAAAAGCGAACTGACATTGATCATCCCATCGGAACTTCTCGCTCTTTTTCAAGAGACCAAATAGTGGTTTACAAGTCAAGTCAAGGTTAATTTGGAGATAAACCGTCTTATGAATTACACTTTTTCCAAAAACCACACACTTCCTTTTCAGTCCTTGGTAGTGACATTTCTAAGATGGCCTTGATCTTGGATGGATCCACTTCAATTCCCCTTTCTGCGTAATCAGAAATCCTAACATTTTCCCTCCAGTCAACCTAAAGGTGCACTTTTGTAGGTTCAACCTCAGCCGGTACTCCCTGATCCTTTTGAAGAATTTTTCCAACAGTGATGTAGTAGCCTTCACATTCTTTGGATTTTAAAATCATATCATCCACATACACCTTGACTTTTTTATGGATCACGTTATGTAGGATTATGGTTACAGCCCTCTAATATGTAGTCCCCGACGTTCTTTAACCTGAATGGCAGTGACCCTTTAGCAGTAGGTACCCCACGGCATGGTGAACGCAGTCTTCTCTTTGTTCTCAAGCTGCCATCAAAATCTAGTTATATCACGAAAATCCATCCATGAATGATAACAAGGCATGGCTGGTTGTGAAATCTACCAATTCATCGATGTGCGGCAATAGAAAATTGTCCTTAGAACTAGCCTTATTCAGATCCTGGAAGTCGACGCAAACTCTGATTCTGCCATCCTTCTTTAGAACCGGAATAATGTTGGCCAACCAAGTCGAATATTCAGATACCATCAAGAACCCTGCATCGATCTACTTGGTGACTTCCTCTTTTATTTTCAGCACCCAATCTAGACGAATTCTGCGGAGTTTCTGATTGACTGGTCAGGACCTCGGGGTCAAGAGGAATCTAATGATGTACAATCTCAGGATCGATTCCAGACATGTGTTTGTAAGACCACGCGAAAACATCTTTGAAATATTTTAATAAAGCGATTAAACGCTCACGTTCCTCCGAAGACAACATAGACCTGATCTGGACTAAGCGTGGATCATTCTCAGTACTCACATTACTTGCAATGATTTCATTTGTGCAAGGCTGAGCATGCCTCCCCCCTCTTGGTGAATCAAAATTTTCAAAGCTCGAGGAATTTCTTCCTCTTCGTTTAAGTCAAAATTTTGAAAATCAATATCAGTTAAGCAAACTACAGGCACAGAGAAGTAATTGAAGTCTACCTTATTCCCATTAATAAAATCTGGGTCCTCTGTTACAGTTGACTTAAAAGAAAAACTAATAGAAGACCTTAACAGGACTTTGGCACCCGGGTTACCACCCCCAGAAATGCCAGACTCAAACTCCTCAAACTAACTCAAATTTGATTCCGACTCAACAGACTTGGTGGAATCAAACTCAAGCTCATCATCTGATTCAGAAATAGCAATAAAGCCTTTCTACAACTACCAAGTGAGGCCTAGCGCCCTCGATGCATCCAAAATGCAACTAGTGGATTCCACAACCGGTTCCTCTCTGATCATAGAAATAGCAGAGGTATACCCTAAGTTCTCCGTACTGGTCTCAAGACCTGTCCAGAGATCAACCAATGTTGCCTCTACTCCAACCTCACTGCTGTCTGAATCGTCATCTTTACTCTAGCCAGCTTCAATACTTGAATCATCCACCTCTTCATCAGTATCTTAAAGCTGGTGGTCAAAGAAGATTTCGAAACCCGAGAAATGCTTTTTCGTTAAGGAATCCACCCAAGGCTCAGGAAAGCCACAGAAAGGGAAATCCTCTCCTTCTCTAACAAAGCACCCATTCAACATTCCCTGGATTGGCCTATGAACCAGCTCGTAATGTTTCCCGGCTCTTATGGCCTTGGCCTTTTCTCTTATCTCTTCTCTCTTCCTTCTCCAGTCTTCTTTGATGGGCACATAGCCCAACCCAAAGGCATGCGAATTGTGTGGCACATTAGTTTGCACCGCAACACCTTTTTTTTTCCACTTCTTCCAAGCCCTATCCTGGGAATGTGCCGCAATTTGTTCATGAAATAAATGGACTGGGAGCTGGTATGCATGCCTTCGTCCTTGACTAGGATCGTCTGTGCCACTTGGGCTTCTGCCAGAGTGAAACTTGAAAAAAACACATCTTCATCACCGTGATTGATTTCCAACAAAGGCGTAGTAACCTCTAGCGATGAATGAATAGATGAGTTCCCAAAAACAGTAATCATTCCTCCTTCATAAGGATATTTCAGCATTTGATGGAGGGTAGAGGACATAGCCTTCATGTAATGCAACCAAAGCCTTCTTGGAAGTAGGTTAAAGGTAGCCGGCACATCAAGCAGATAGAACTTCATCTCATGCTCGGAAGGGCCCGCTTGGATCCGTACTTTCACCATCCTCATAACTTATCTGTTCGTATTGTTGTAAGCTCGGATCACTTGGGTTGTGCGGAAAAAATATGTCAACTTCAGGCCTATTGCATAGGCAGTGCGAGAAAGATATACGTTGATAGTAGAGCCGGTGTCCACTAGAACCACTATAACCCATTTTCCTCTACACTCACCAGATATGTACAGTGGTTTGTTGTGAGCCGATCCTTCCAAGGGCAGCTCCTTATCAGAAAAAGTAAGCATAAACTTGGTGTTGCCTAGAAAGATCAAGCTGATGAGTTACTCTAGTGTAGTATTGACAGACAACTTGGCTTTATCCGTCACCGACAAAATTGCCTGTCGATGCACTCGTGAAACCACGAGAAGGCCCCAAATGGAAATATCAGCCTAGATCTTTTTCAGTTATTTCAGAACCAACTCTTCTTCGAGTCTCTTCTCATTTTCCTTCTCTATGTCCTTTCCTAAGGGTTTAACCTGATCCAAATGTGGAGGATTGAAATACCGTCCACTCCTGATCAGGTGTCTGTTTCTTTTGCATACCGAGTACTATTCGGGATATGATCTCCCCAGTCTTTATTAGTATGGGCAAGATGCAAATCGATGTCCTCCCACCATTCACCTTCATTCGCTGACAGACAGTTGTCTAGCTTAACTTGAATCACTCCCACAAGACAATTATTTCCCTTAGGGCGATAAGATGTTGCAGCCTTCCGACTATCTTCAATCCTCTCCTATTCAAACTGCCCCATTACAACTTCCCGTTTTGCGTCTACGATTTCATCAACGCCCAATTCTTGGGTTGGTTTTTTTGTACTACTGCTCTTAGGCACTTTTCTTTTCTCTTTGGCTTCCTCGGCTGCCATAGTCTTCTTTCTGTCGGGTTTATCTCCTATTTTCTCTTCTTTGTCAAATTCATTACTCAACCATTCCTGATTATCAACCGATAAGCTCAGATCAAACTAACCGATCTGCACATTGCCTTGGTCCTATTTTTCAAAGAATTGAAGGTTGTCTAAATCTTCCTCAAGGTCTACAAGATCATCCAACCCTTGGCTTGGGTCATCTTCTCTGACTACATTAACATCAACTAAGCCCGGCAGTACTACCTTAGTTTTGGGTTAAGCAACAGGAACAATGTATCGACTCAGGTCATACTCCCCCTTAGATAATTCCTTGGAAATTTCCAGTGACAAACTGGAACTTCTTCCAAGGTCTAAACCTCTCCTTCTTCAGGCATTATCACCATAGATTTCTAAGGTTCGATTAGTGGGTTGGATGTATTCATCATGCACAAGTCTGTGCCATCAAGGATGAACAACACTGACTTTAGTAGATGAGAGGGGGTAATATATACGCTCGGGTCATAGAACAGGGGTAGTGTATGGATGAAGTTGGTACATGGTGGGAGTGGTACCTAGTTATGGTTGGGGAGTGGGTTGGTTACGGTGTTTGGCTTTTGGGGAGGAGCTATAACTTTGTTATCGATGAGATCTTGGATCTCATGACGTAGGCGGAAGCACTTGTCAGGTTTTATGGCCATGTTGTTGATAGAAAACACAATACTTGGTGAGATCATGCTTTGGCGGAAAAGGGTTTGGAAGTGGTCGAAGGTCCAGTGGTTTCAGATGCCTCTTTTTGATTAACACTTACATGGCTCGAGATATAGTCATGTGAAGCTAGGTTGAAAGTCTTACCTAGAGGTCGAGTAGGATTGGAAGTTTGTGGGACTCATATTGGCAAAGGGGTCAACGATTTTGGTAGTGGTGACAACACTCACCTCAGAAGGCCTCGCAGCTATGCTACCTCCGACAGCATTAAAACTGTGAATAAAAGGCCTTTTGGTCGGTTCTTTGTCATCTACGATGATACCCTACTTCATCGCGTCTTCAATCTGAACTTCTATTTCATGAAGTTCCTTGAACGTGAATAAGGAGAGAATGATCATCTTCTACAACAGCTTGCCATAAAGATTCCGGACAACCATCCGGATCTGGTCCTTTTCTGAAGGTCGAGTGGTCATCATTGATGCCTTGGCCCTCCACTTAGTTATAAACTCTGAGAAACCCTCATTCAACTCCTAACGCGTTGCCTCAAGATCACAAGTTGTGACCTCAATCTGCGTATTGTAGGAGTATTGAGCAATGAAAGATTCAGCCAATTTCTCCCAGCTCTGTTTCACATAGTCCTCTAATTTAGCATACCAGATGGCAACTATACCTGACATGGTTCAATCGAAAAGCGACAACTTCTGAAGTCTAGTCAAACCCATTGGTCACAGGATATTAGAAAACAGACATAGATGTACCATTGGATCCCCAACGCCATTGAAGCGGTCAATATGCGACATTTTGAACCACTCTGGCAAAGTAACAGCAGATTCAGTATACCATTTTTTATATCTGGAATGGAGTTAACCCCTTGTGCCTTCTTGAACATTTTTTCCAATTTGTTGACTTTAAGCATGGTTGCGGTCAATCTCGAATTCAAAAGGTGCCTCAGTCTGGTAAACTTGGGCTCTAGACATCTGTACTGGAATTGGATCTGACTGGACGGGAAAAACCTGAACACCCTTGGACTTGTAGATCTTGACTTGTAGCAGCATTGGCAGCGGCACCAAGCACAAGGGATAGCCGTGTTATGCGAAGCAAAAGCCACAGCTGGCTACTAGGTGTTATTCTTGCAACCTATTTATGACCTTAGCTTGACGAGCCACGTCGTGCTGGAGTGAGTCGACTGACTGTTGCAAACGGATCAGTAATTTCTCTAAATCTAATGATGAATACTAAGCCATTCTATGAGTAAATGATTGAGCTTAAGGTGAACTGAGTATAGGTGAGTTGAGAGGTGATTGCTGAAATAACTGAACTAGTGAACCCCACTTGACCTTTCTTCACCTTAAGACTGGTGACTAGTGAGGCAAACATTGGCTGTCCTTGAACAAGATCTTACAAAGTCTTTCGACACAGGTCCAGAGCACTTGAGGGATATCAAAACTTTCTGAAGTTATGGTTTTAGACTACCTAGCAAAAGAAATAATGAAAGAGCAATAATTAGAAATTGGACAGCACCTCAACCAAGATTTTATCAGAACAGATGTGATCATAGCCTTGGGATTGTACTCCCCACTGAATTCTACCCCACAAACTGATACCAATTGTACCACTGATATGAAGCACCCCTATACAATTTCACTATAAAGCATATACCAAGGTAAAGAGAGCCAAAACACCCCTATGAGGAGGTAGGGTTACCCTGTCATAGCTCTAGTATGGTCCAAGGTTTCACTACTTCAAGCAACTAGTTTCACAAAATACTGCATATGGGTAAGCATCATGTCCTATGTTGGAACAGTCACTAAAGCTTTACTATATGCACTAAGGCCAATTGGTTGAAGGGTTACGTCAGCAAGGTTACCTAATATACCTCTTACACCTAATACCGAAAAGTGAAAGGAGAATCAAGCGGTATAACGGTAACCCAAATCCAAGGGTTGTGTTCCAAACATGACATTGCCTATGTCCGACCAACCTTTTGGCATCCAGGATATCAAATGGAAAACACAGTGACTTACAAGCACCATGCAAATGCAATGCAATGAACATATATCTGTAAATAAAATGTCACATCATGAAGTCCAAGTCAAGTTCTCTAAATTTTCCCAACAGAGTTGCTAGAAACTGTAGCTGGTTTTTTGTGCTTCTCGAAGGGGTTTAGTCTCCTCGGGTACGATAGCCCTACAGTTCAAACTCCCATGGTTCTGAATCTAGTTTCACAAGTGCAATGTGAAACAAAAAAAAAAAAACACAAATGAGAGTTCAAGTCTGGCAAATCTTAGAAAACCATTTATTATCAGATATGTCAAAAATAGACTACATTGATATATTTTAGAGTCGTCACCTAAATACTTTTGAAAAATTTAGGAAACTTGTGACTCATGCCAAAGCCCACTTGTCTATCATAACCAAATTGTTTTAGCTTAGGAACTTAGGTATGAGAGGGGAAGGTCAGAAATTGAAGCACCCCACTCACCCGATCAAAGATCGGCCTTTACTAATCATGATGTGATTTTTATGTACATTATATATTTATGTTCTAATTATTATGCTAACTTACTATGTGAGGCACACAAGTATAGACTGTGTCACCCACTTTGGAATGCTTTGATTTCATGTTTGTTTTGAAAAGAAGTTTGAATATGTGCTATTTGAAAAAAGTGAGCTCACATGTACACTAATCAAAGTTATTCCAACTTAAGCGAAATAGCCTTCATCCACAGGCATTCAAAAGGTATTTCAAATAAGCATATAGCCTCATGGTAGTATACTTAATATGGCAACACAAACACATATGTAATATGCTAAAACAAAAAATGCTTACCTAGTACTCAACCGAGGTAAGCCAAAGAAAAGAAAATAATTAGAAAAATGCATAATCCTATATGCAAAATGGCTAATGCAACGCATACAAGAATGCAACTACTAGGTTCAGCTTATTAACATGTCATATGGATTAACTCAAAGCATGTCAGTAACGCACGTATTCAAGTAAGTAGGAAATGACAATGACATTCAAAAATGATGAACCGAACTTTATGTTTACAAAATGGATACAACGCATAGGTAATGATATGAAATGAAAACATGATACTATATACAACCACGGTAAGCATATAAATAAAAGGAGAAAAGAAATGGGGGTTGGAAGACATACAAATATTACAAGTTGGCCCTCGCACAAGACGGTCCGAATGAATGTCATACCTAACTAATTATTACAACACAATTGAATAAATTAATTAACTAATTACAAATTCAAATGAAACCAAAACAATTATTAGTTACAACATACGAATATGAAATTAACTAATCTAATGAACTCGAACGGGAAGGCGAGGAACCGCATGTGCACAACCGAGAACACCCTTCGAAAACCTCTTTGTTTGCTACCAAAACTTGCTCTGTTTATAGTCAGAAAATTATTCTATTTTGGCCTCAGAATCTGCTTTGTTCTGTTGTAAAAATACCACTGCCTGTACAAAATTGGTAGCCAATCGGCTTGAGAGAGTGGTTGGCCGTACAGAATGATGGCTAGCTGACCACTGTTTCTAGGAAATACCCTACTGAAACATAGCAAAAACAGAGTGTTTCCAGAAGATGTTCATCATCTTTGCCCTTCCCTATCATGAAGATGATCGAGGAAAGAGTAGATTTGATTCTCAAATCATTAATTATCGCAAATTTGTTGCATGATGATCTTAGAAATGATAGAAGAAAAGCTCAATAAAATGGAACAAGAGATAGACAATACCTCCTCCCTATTATGGAGTTACCTCAAGGGAGGGGGTAGACTTGCTTCATGAATCATCAAACATCACTTAAATAGTATGCAATGATTCAGGACGCAATAGGTTTAGTATAACGTCCGACTGAACCTAACCAAATTTATTATCTTTTTACCCCTTTTTACTCTAATTTTATTAGTCTTTTTATTTTACCTTTTCATTTTCTTATATTTTCTTCCTTTTTGTCCAAAGGTGATGATTACGTCCACTAAGTCCAAAGCAATAAAGAATAGTAAGCATAACTTCACGTGAGAAATGAACTCTTCAAGCCCTTTTCTATAGGGAAATTATAAAGGAAGAATCAAACTTATTTACAAACGATAATGAATTCGGAGTCAAACTTGAAATAAGCGATAATGACTCCAAATCCAAACTCAATAATAAGTTATAAAGACTCTTTCCTTTATGATTTCCAAGGGTCTCACTAGAAAATTAATCCCTTAGAAGTAAATGCACCAGCGATAAAGGGAAGTGTCAAACAAAAGATCATACTTCGCATAAAAGGGATGTAATGCCCTGGTTTGATACAACTCTTAATCAAAGAAGCAAAGAAAGAAGGGAAGTTGCAGATTGCGAATGAACAAGTGGATGGTTACAATGGTGTGAATACATACATGACAGCTATAAAAAATGAAAGAAAAGACTATCAACTCAAATAGATTAGAAGCTATGGCCTATGCTCCAAATCCATGAGGACTTACAACAACACAAGCATAATATTCAAAGCATAATTTGAACACATTAAAAAGCACTAAAACAGCACAAAAATAGTACTAAAAATCAAGTTTCAGAGGTGGAAAAAGGGAGCAAGGATGGAATAAAACCAAGGGATTTCAACCAACCAACAAGCCTAATGAAGAGTCGTTAACCCCTCCTCTTTTTTGTGACTTTAAATCACATATTTCAGGCCTCAAAACACTCTAAAAAAAGCAAGTAAACACAAGGAAAAGAGAGAGGAAAGATGGTGAAAAATCTTAAAGATTACCCTTTCGAAACAGAGTAAGAGCTTCCTAGTTCACAAACCACAAGTTGAGCACTCTCAATGAGCTGAAATTATCTTCAAAAACCTTAACAAAAGCCTCAAGTCTAAGCTTAGAAGGTGTATGTATAGTGTATGTATATTGCAAGAGAAGAATGAAGAGTGTTGGACAAGTTATGGCTCTTGGCAAAATTTTATAACCCCAAACCATAAAGGAAGGCTTGTATTTATAGAAAAACACCATCTCACATCGAAAATATCAGTAAAGAGACAGTTGGTGCAAGGCATGCACATAGGGACAGCTAGTTGTTGCAAAATATCCGCCTGGCCGACCGGCCATTAAGGAGTACTGCCAATCACCTGAAAATAGCCTGCCGGCCACTTGTTAACCAACTCTTCTCTGAGTGGTTAAGCTAGAAAAAATAAGGTTTTGGTTCAGAGGGGGTGCAAGGTTTAGGTTTTAAAGTTTGAAAATGAAGCCTTTTGCTGAAGAATTGAACGATTGCATAGCTTAACATTTCATCATCGAGTGTTTACAGTGAGGCACACAAGTCTTAAGGGCGGTCAAAATGGGGTGTCTATACATAGACGTTTAAGAACAGAGATCGAAATTGAAGTTTCGTTGTGTCCTAAAGATCAAGAAAGCTAACTGAGTCAAGTTGTACTCGTGAAGTTACTACAAGTCATTTTGTTAGGTAAACTTAAGTAAATATTGTAAGTCCTCTCAACTTTATCTTTATATTTTGAATCTTTTAGTGGATTTCATTAAGTGTTGGGATTGTGATTTTTTACCCTTTTGGGTTTTTCACGTAAAATCATATGTCCATGTGTTGATATTGTATATTCACATGTTAATTTGTTTAATCAACTAAAATTGAATCAGAAAAATTAGATTTTTAATTGAATAGTTTATTCACCTCCCTCTAGGCACATAATATTCAGATTCTGTAATTTCAAATTACCTCATTATGTCAATGTGAAAGACTTCTGTAATTACACCCTTTACTTGGGTGCCCGATATCCCCTCACTTGAATGCCCATACAATTACAGAATTGCTTGCATCCTTATTTGTAGAGAATCCTTAACAACATACCTTGCACATCCACACGTTCGAGCCCTTGTGTGACACATTTGTACACCCATGCACCATGTGATCTCTATGTTTGTGCCTTTTTTTCCTTGTGCATGTCTTGTCTTGGTATCATCAACCTCGGTCCTTATGTGCTTTCATTGCAACGAACGAACATCCATGTGTTCATTGCTTATCATGAGTTCTCCATGCCTCAAGATCACAGATCATCGATTCTGAGTTTGCCACCATAACCCAAGATCATCACCATCAGCTCAACTAAGAAAGTCTGCCCAAAGATTGCATCATCAGCTCTGATAATGCCTCCATAACCCAAGATTATCACCTTGATGATGATAGCACTTGTCGGGCATAAACCTCCTAAAAAATCTGATATCACTTATTAAAAATAAACTCTCTAAAATTTTTGATATTACTTGTTGGGAATAAATTCACCAGTAAAACTCTAAATATCATGTTGAAATATAAACTCAAGTGCAATAGAAGTAAAATCTAAAACAATATATGCACACACAAAAATTACACAGCATTTAATGTGGTTCGGCCTTAATAGCCTACCTCCACAAAAAAAAAGTAAATACTCTATATGTGGTAGGTCATTTTGTACACCCAAAAAAAAATTATACATAACATTAATTTCGTAGAATAGTGATTCGTCCAAGTATCGTACCACTAAGGACTAAGAGCATTTTCAAGGGAATAGTTAAAAGAGGCTTGTTAGGCATTTTAACCAATGTGATTCCAATTTTGGGCCTCCAACGAGCTGGCCATTGCACTGGCTACTTTATTATCAGATTTTTTTACTAGTTACAATTGAAGAGCCTTAGAGGCTCTACAAACAAATACAGAAAACTCTTTCCCACCAAATCACTCAATTTTCTTTCATATTTATATTCTCTTATTTGAATTTTTATTCTATTTAATGAGTACATATATTTACGTGTTTGTGTATATATTGTCATCATAGTTTGTTTAGTTAGAATTCTACCAAACATATGGATCTTCTCCAAATAATTCTACAAATTTTGTATGTTTGTATATGCGACGGCCAATTTCTATATGTGCAATGGTCAGTCGATTCATATACCACATAGTTTATAAAAAAAAATATTTTAAATAATTTTCTTTTTAAATGTTCTAAAAAATATTGTCACAAATTTCATATCGATAACCATATCAACACTTAATGCACATGTGGCATGCCATGAAAAATACAGTAATATACATAGTATTTTTATTTTAAAAAATTGGTTGAGTTAGTTTTAATTGTTAGTTAAAATAAAGAGTATGGTTGGAGCACACATTAGCTAAAGTAATTAGGTAAAATAGAGAGCATATTGTTTTTGGACTTTAGCTAGTGAAAAATGAAGAATGTGATTGGAGATGCTCTAATAGTATCTCTATCAAACTAGTCATTTTTACTTTTTAGTTAAAATAGTAAGTCACTAAATTTCACCTCCATCACATTAATTATCAAGTTAATCATTTTAGTTTTGGTGGTTTTAGCTCAGTAAATGTAACCAGTGATTTCACATAATCAAACATTAAAAAAATATAATTTTCGTATTTTGAAATTAATTGTGTTGAGTTTATAAAAACTCATTCTAAATTAAAATGAATAAAAATAATATATTAAAAGAATAGAGAGTTTGTTGGACAATATATTTGATTAAGTGTATAGCCAAAATAGAAAAAGTAAATTTTAAGTCAAAATATAACAAAATTTTAACTTGTTTATATTAATTCAGAGGGTAATTTCTAAATTAATCCAATTAAATTAGAGTATAATGGAGTCAACTATGAACTAAAATTTAAGAAGAACTAAATTAATTAATAAATAAAAATTAGTTTGTCCCGAGATGAAGAGATTCCTAATATTTCGAATCCACCACTAATCGCATAATGAGTAATCAATATATTGAATTTTAATAGATCATCGACTTGAATAATTGTGATGTATTGTGGCTACAAACCCTCATATTATAATCAAGATGATGTGTATATACACATCACAAGCACGAATCATTTTAGATTGACACGAGTTGTCCACATTAAACTAGAATTGCGGCACAACTCGTCTTCCATAAGTATGACTCATCTGAAGGTATGTGTATACAAACAAAGAAAATAATTCTATAATCATGTATTCTCAATCATAGAAATCAACTACATTAATCAAATAAAACTTTACTTGAATAAAAGATGTTTAAAGGTTACACAACGATTATCAAATCAAATTAAAACTAAAACATCAATACATCAATACAAGTTACCTAACTAGGATTTCAACTCAATTTTAATATAAGAGCTTAGCCGCTCATGGATTAGGTAGAATCCACAATGATTGAGAAGAACGCCATGGATGCATGGTGAAAATCCCTCTCTAGCTCCAAGCAGTCTCTTGCCTAATATTCGGAATCCAAAAATCAAGTTGAGAAGTCCTATTTATACTTGGCCCCTTTTCTTTTCCTCCTTTGGTCAAGATTTCACACGTTTTCATTAAAATTTCGATCAATTTTGTACATCGTCTGTCCGGGTACACTACAACCTACGCCCAAGCACACCTTGGCCCTATTCTGCAGGGCTTGTGCCTGGGCACACCACGACCTATGCCCGGACACACGTGGATAATCTTGTGAAATTAAATAAGAAATTAAATACGCCCGAGCACACCAATTTTATTTTTATTTTTTTAGAACATCATAGGAAATTAAATAACAAAATAACTTATTAAATTGAAAATTTAACATCTTAATAGAAAATTTTCAATTCTCACATAACCAAAAGTTTAACAATACTAAAAAAAATTTAAAAGTCCAAATACAACATTAAGCAACATTATAACGTCCTTAATCATTAATACATAAGATAATAAAATTTTATTTTGCTAAAGTCATGGCTTCAAGTTAGCCAAGACTCTATATTAGCAGTGGCTCCAATTTTAGCTTCCACTCTTTCCTCGTCAAAATCTGGCATAAAACGCCAAGGTAACAAAACATATGCCATGAATTTTGCAACACAATAAGAAAACATAACAAACCTACCATTCTTTTTAAGAGAAAATAATCAGATTAATAATCATAACAATTAAGAAAAAATAACGAAATTAATAGAATAACAATATAACAACCATTAAAATAATTTTAACAATTTTAATTGTTTAGGTGACACTCAAAATTTCACCAAAGAGATTTTCTTACCAACCACTAAGTCATGGACATGGTTAATTTGAAAACCCTTCATTGGTCAAATATTCAAATGTTACCAACTGTAACTACCAAGGATGTCCACACCCAGAGTTATATACCCAAGTCGTAGCATCCATGGTCTGCCCGAAGAGAACGGTCTGTCAGGGGTACATAACCTCCCTGTGTGCCACCCACACATCCACCCTTATCCCAAAATCAAATACCAATAAGGGTTCAAATAAGTCTCATGCTATCTTAGAGTTTTACGACACAATTATATAAAAATTATCAAAAACATTGGCTCACCCTGAACTATTGGTATTAACCCTCAATCGTAAATTTTGTGCATGTCATTAATCATTTTAGTTAGTTTTTATATTAATCACAAATAATTACAAATTTCAATCACCGTAAGTGTTATACCATTTCATTAAAATTCCCACCATAAAATATTACACATATGTTATACAATAATCAATAAATCTACAAAATTATAATAAACAATCAAATTAAACCATGGTATGAAATGATAATTTTAGATACTTAAAAGTGAACCACAACCACACACATGCATGGATTACTAATTTACAAGATTTAATTAATTAGACCAGCACAATATTTATTTTTAGTCCTAATAAATAATGGAAGTAATAATCTTGATTCCTTCTCAATCTACCGAGAAAATTTCAAAACATACTTTTTATAATTAAAATTATAAATAAATTATTTATACAATTCTATAATTCATAAAATTACATGGAATATTCAATAAGCATGTTATGGTCATTTTCCTAGAAAGAAATTCCCAAAAATAAGTTACAAAAATTCTGTAATATTTTAAGAAATTCCATGACACAGATTCGTCACATTTTCTCAAAATAATTCAACACTTAAATTTATAAATCAATTCCATAATATAATGGTTTATTATGAAACTAGACTTCTCAAATTTCATTTTTTATTTAGAAATTATCAAATATGGTTTAATATAGGATTTTTAATCATTTTTCAAACATGCAGTAAAATATGTCTACAATTTCAGATTTAATTAAAATTTTGTATAAATTCGTACAAAACTAGAATAATTGTTAAAAAAATCCTAGATGAACTAAACATCATTCGTAACAATTTTGTAGAAGAAATCATCTCAAAATTTTGAGTATAAAATTGTCTAAAATTTCGTACAAGTTTCTGACAGATTTAAGAGTCATATAATCAAATCAAATCAAATCTATAATCATCTCTTTAATGGCACAAACTACACATGCAAGTCTAATTCCAAATTTCACCATGATTTTAAGGCTACTAATATAAAGCAACCTTCACATATTTGATATACAAATCACAAAACTTACATACAACTATAAATAAAATTCTATCTACAATCATATGAACACAAATCTGAAAATTTCAACAAATAAAAAAATGAGAGGGTTGAGAGGGTTTTCTTACTTAATAGTAGGATTGAAATGGGATGATGAAATGGTAGGAAAAATTATAAGCTTCCTGATCTTCTACTCTTCTTTTTCTATTTTGACTTAGCTTTGCTCATAGAATTTTTTTTTAATTTTTTTTAAACTCTTCTCTAATCAGTTGAGGAGAAGGATGCAAACCATATGTATATATAGAAGCTCATCACCTGAGGCTCTCTCTCTCTCTCATTGTTTTATTACGTCCCATTATATCTTCTAAATCCAACACAAATAATGATCCAATTAGAACAATCTTCTGTGTAGAGAAATGAAGCTTGAAATAACAAAAATGAAATACTTACTGTAATATTCTTATACCGGAAAGTTAGAACAAAAAATTTTGATAAAGTCTAATGTGTGACACTTTGTCCTTAAGACAGATTCGCCGCTGCACAGGTGCTTACGAGTTATTGGCATCTATCTCTCAAGATACAATGATCAGAAAACGCAGATTATAGCAGCACTACAAATAATCTGCCTGGCAAATCAAACCTATGTTCTGCAACTCTCTAAAATCTCTATGAACTAGCATGAAGAATATAAAACAATGCTAGAATTTGAGAAATTTTGGAATGACTAAAATTGGAATAGGGTTGCCTTTATATAGATTTTGTTAGCACCTATTCAGTTTGAATAGAAAATGCATGAAGAAGGGACATGACCCTTCTTTAAAATAAAGAGACACCATGAAAATGTGGCACCTTTTAAATCAAATGGAGGGTTGGCCCTTCCTTTAAATCAAAGAGACACCATGAAAGATTGCACCATTTCATTCAAATGGAGTCTATTTCAATTTACCACTGCCTTTATAAATTTTCCAACAATCCTCCATATAATGAAATTGATGGAGAGAAAATACAACAACATGATGTTTTTACAAAGAGTATAGAAAACAGAGATATTCTACAAAGGATATGTAGCTTTTGGCTTTGAACCTTCCATTGTGAGACACTATCGGATTTGCTAGCTATTCAATGAACATGATGTCTGGAACTATTTAGCCATTTGTGTAAACTAAGACAATAGAACTCACACATAATATTTCCATACACAGTTTGGTTCTCATTATTGTGTTCATTTTGGCCCTGAACAACCTGGTTTTTCATGAGTACTCTAGAGAATTGTAGCCCTTCACAAATCTCATAGAACTGGCCCAGTCCACACTCATATAGGTGATTCTTATGAAGAGTATCCTACCATACTCCACTAGGTATTCCTAGATATAAGAATCATTAAAAGTATTATTTAACCTAAAACGTTACTGACATCACTATTTCATCATAGAAATGGGTAGGAGTTTGACTCTCTAGTGATCCTTATGAGTCATACACAACTCGGTTGTCTCTTTGAACCTAGATCTTGAGATCTCCAGTCAACTAGGTTGGGTTTCCGTTGTGGTAACTCTTATTTCATAGGCTTAAATCCCATTCCCCTCAATGAATTTTCAACTAACTCTCTTGAGTCATACACAACTCAGTTGTCCCTTTGAACCTAGCTCTTGGGATCTCCAGTCAATTAGGTTGGGTTTCCGTTGTGGTAACTCTTATTTAATAGGTTTAAGTCTTATTCCCCTCGATGAATTTTCAACTAACTCTCTTGCTAACCCTTTGGTTAGTGGCCCGCTATGTTATCTTTAGACTTCATATATTCAATGGAAATCATTCCATTAGAGAGTAGTTGTCTCACGATGTTATGTTGACGGTGAATATGTCGTGACTTATCATTATACATTCGTTATATATATGACTCTGTGCTTTATCTATTGTTGATCAACTATCACAATGTATGCATATAGCAGGTACCAGTTTGGCTACATTGGAATATCTTCAAGGAAGTGACAAAGCCATTCCGCTTCTTCCCTAACTTTATCTAAAGCTATCAACTCTGATTCCATAGTAGACCTAGCAATACAAGTCTGTTTAGAAGATTTCGAAGATACAGCCGCACCATTAAGAGTAAAGACATACCTACTGGTGGATTTTGAGTCTCCAGCATCCAATATCCAATTTGCATCACAGTATCCTTCAAGTACTATTGGATATCTAGTATAATTTAGCCCAATATTAGGAGTAAATCGAAGATATCTTAGAACCCTTATAATAGCTTTCTAGTGTTCTACTTCTGGATTACTCGTTTATCTACTTAATTTACTTACTGCATAGGCTATATGTGGGCGAGTGCAGTTCATCAAGTACATTAAGTTTCCAATAATTTGGGAATACTCTAATTGAGAAATACTTTCTTGTACATTCTTAGAAAGAAACAAATTAACATCCATATGTGTTCTAGCAAGATGATCATCATCTTTGCTAAATTTGTTAAGTATTTTCTCAATGTAATGTGATTGTGACAGAGCATGTCCTTATGATGTTTTGGTAATTTTCATACCAAGAATTACATCTACAATCCCCATGTCCTTCATGTCAAAATGTTTATTCAACATTTTCTTAGTAGTTTTAATCATGTCATTATCACTACCTATGATGAGCATATCATCCACATAAAGACATACTATAACATAACCTTTGTTTGTGTTTTTAATATAAATGCATTTGTCACATTCATTAATTTTAAATCCATTTGACATCATTGTCTTGTCAAATTTTTCATGCCACTGCTTTGGTGCTTCTTTTAAATCTTATAATGATTTAACCAATTTACACATTTTCTTTTCTTTTCCTAAAACAGAAAATCTTTCTGGTTATTCCATGTAAATTTCTTCATTTAACTCACCATTTAAGAAAGTTATTTTCACATCCATTTGATGAATTTCTAGATTGTACAAAGATGCAATAGCAATTAGCATTCCAATGAATGTTATTCTAGTAACTGGTGAGTATTTGTGAGAGTAATCAAGACCTTCTTTTTGTCTATATCCTTTAACCACAAGTCTTGCTTTGTATTTGTCAATTGATCCATCCACTTTCATTTTTCTCTTGAAAATCCACTTGTACCCAAGTGGTTTACAACCTGGTGGCAAATCCACCAATTCCCATGTGTGATTTTGCAAGATGGATTCAATTTCACTATTTACAGCCTCTTTCCATAAAGGAGCCTTAGGACTGGGCATAACTTCTTTAAAAGTTAAATGCTCATTTTCTAACAAAAAAGTTAGAAAATCTAGACCAAAAGATTTTGAGGTTCTAGCATGTTTGCTACGTCTAGGTTCCTCTTCCTCATTTTGATCTAACTCTTGCTCTAGTTCTTGTTCTTGATCATGACTAGTAATAAGATCTTTTGTTAGTACTAGTCTTTTGTCCAGTTTTATTAGGAAACACATGTTCAAAGAATGATGTATTCCTTGATTCAATAATAGTATTTACATGCATTTTTGAATGTTCTGAATTATGAATAAAAAACAGACATGCACTACTATTCCCGGCATAACCAATAAATATGCAATCAAAAGTTTTAGGACCTATCTTAGTCTTTTCAGGACTAGGAATAGCCATGTAACAACCCTCACTTCATCTTAGTCATGCTCTCATGCATTTATATGAATTTGTCTTGTTAAGCTTGCATTTCAAATTTTGTCTTTGTTTTGCTTAAGTGTTACTGCATGCTTTGTTCCTTGCTTGGTGTGAGTTTAGCCGAGGTCATCCTAAGCCTGGGTCACACCTTTGAATCTCTTATACCTAGGACTATCTTGGAATCTTTTGGTTAACCTCCACTCGCACCTTGGCATATTGGCCGAGATGTCACTATCTAGGTCGAGGTGTTCATCACCAAGGCCGAGATGTGTATTATCTAGGCTGAGATGTTACCCTTGCACCTAGTGATCTTGTTCCTGGATTAGTATGACCTAGACCGAGGTGTGGCACATCTAGGCTGAGGTGTGGCACAGCTGAGTCAAGTGTTGTCCTTCCTAGCCGAGATCATTGAGACCTAACTTGCCGAAGCCTTGTCCTTAGCCGAGATCATTACCTGCCAGAGTGCCTATGCCATCTTGCTTGTTGAACACACTTTGTCATAGTCTTGTCTTTTCACTCAGTCATCTTTTTGAGAAAAGCCAACCAGCCGATGCCACGTGTCCTAGCAGAGGGTTAAGTCAGTGGGCTGTTTAGAAACACATCATTTTGTACCATATCCTTGTCTTTTAGAGAGAGAGGCTCTAGGAAAAAGAAGGAGGAGTTCTTAGAGAGGGAATAGATTCCAAGATTGATCTTCACACCTTGAGCCGTTAGATTCGTGTCTTGAGGTTAGAATCTTGATCTACTTTTGTTGTTCTTATTGTTCATCTAGCTACATTACATGATCGAGCACGATTTGTAAGCCATGCATTGATTTAAATTTTGGTTTTAGAAAGAGAAAATGATATTCATGTGTTCTTGAATAAGAGCCTTGTTTGATCCGAAAGCTTGCACCAAGATTCATGTTTGTGTTTGTCTTCATAAGATCTTCAAGTATGGGTACCCAGGTCCATGTTTTCGAACTCATCTCATGAAATCCCAGATTCTGTAATAACAAGTTGTGATTGAGCATTCATGTTTTTCATGTTCTTCAGCAGAGGGAAACCCAGATTTTCCTGACTTCATTTTCATGAATGTGGCCATCGGAACCGTACCTCGGCAAGGAGGTGTGGGACCTCGGCCAAGACCTGGTTGGTACCCGTTATGTTTTCCCGAGATAAGAAACAGTGTTTCGTTTTGGTCCGACTTAGTTTTGAAGGAATGCCGAGATCATTTGCATTCATATAAAGCTTGTTTGAGAGTGCATTCAATAGACTTTACCATGTGTTTGTAAGACTTGGACTCTTGCTCTGACCCCGACGTTTGAAGAACTATGTGAGTGGTATTTTTAATAAAATTATGTTGTAAAGTTTTGATAAAGCTTTGCTTTGCTCGTTTTCGAAAAGTATTTGTTAAGCATGAATGACTATCCCTATTTTGTGTATCAAGTATTAGCTTTGGTTTTGATAACATTCTTGACAAGTCCGTACGTGCTAAGGGACTATAAGCATTTGTAGCACAAGTCCGTACGTGCTAAGGGACTATAAGCATTTGTAGCACAAGTTCGTACGTGCTAGGGGACTCTAAGCATTTGTAGCACAAGTCCGTACGTGCTAGGGAACTCTAAACTTTTGTAGCACCTTTGTTTATGTCATCCCTTATATTATTGATGCTAGTAAGCATCCCTTGAAGCTTGAAAGATTTTTAGATGAACTTGATTTGTCCTTTGATCTCGTACAAGATATGATGTGTTTCGGCTTGATAAAGATCTCGGATATCATTCATGCAAACCCCTTTATTGATTATATCATTCACTGAGTATCCAAGCTCACCCTCTCTATAGATATGTAGGTGATGAGCAGAACGGCGGTGACACCTAGATGCGTTTGGCATGATGTTTTGGATTCATACTTTTGATGGCATCTTGAAGACTATGCTTCTTGGCTTGTGATTCATTATATTTCGCATATGTCGGCTTGAGAAGCCTTTTGATCAAGATGTGTTATGTACTTATTCATTTGTATTCAAGTTGTAAGACCTCGATATGATGTATGTCATTTCATTTGATTTTATGCACAGCTCTTATGGACTAATTAGAATTAAATTATTGCTTCCGCACATGTAAGCCCCATATGTATACTCTGTTTGTGTGTGAATCTTTGTAAGTTGGCCTTTGGTAATCTCGGATTACTGGCCATCATTGCACCATTCTATTTTGGGTGGAATAGGATCGTGACAAGCCACTTTAGCCAAACACTCCCACACTTTTAAGTGTTTGTAAGATGGTGCTCCCTCATGCCACATTTTATAAGGTTTTTGATCCACTTTCTTTCAAAGTATTTTATTAAGAATATAATTAGCAAAAAATATTGTTTCCCCCCCCCCTCCCCCCACAAGTTCTGAGGTAATCCAGAACTTATTAACATAGCATTCAAAATTTCTTTTAAAGTCCTATTTTTCCTTTCAGCAGTTCCATTTTGCTGAGGTGAGTAAGGAGTAGCGGTTTGATGAATTATTCCATGTTCTTTACAAAACTCACCAAAAGGTGATTCATATTCACCACCTCTATCATTTCTTAGAATTTTAATTTTCTTACCAAGTTGATTTTCAACTTTATTCTTATATTAAGTAAAAATTTCCAAAGCTTCATTTTTTGTTCGAATTAAACAAACATAACTATATCTAGTATAGTCATCTATGAAAGTGATAAAATATTTTTTCCTACCTCTAGTTTGAATTGATTTAAAATCACAAATGTCACTATGAATTAATTCAAGTGGTTTTGTGCTTCTTTTAATTGAATGAAAAGGAGTTTTGGTTAATTTTGCCTCAACCCAAATTTCACATTTATGATTTGGATCAATTTCAAATTGAGGCAAACATTCCATATTAATTAATCTATGTAAAGATCCATAATCAACAGGTCCTAATCTACGAGGCCATAAATTAGAAGACTCAAGCAAGTAAAAAGAAAATGTATTTTTGTTAATCATAGGAGAAACAATTTTCATTACATTCATTTTGAAAAGGCCATCATTCATGTAAGTTTTTTCTACATATATCCCGTTTTTGGTAAGTACAAATTTGTCACTTTCAAAAACTAGCCTAAACCCATTCTTGCTTAACAGAGATCCAGAAACAAGATTCTTACGAATGTCCGATATGTGCAGCACATTGTTGAGGGTGAGTTCCTTTCTAGATGTTATCTTCAAAATTACCTTTCTTTGTCCTTCAACCTTAGAAGTCGAGGAGTTGCCCATGAATAGTTGTTCTCCATTGTCCACCACTGAATAAGAGGAGAACATCTTTTTGTCAGCACAGATGTGACGAGTGGCTCCAGTGTCCACCCACCATTCTTTGAGATTTTCGACAAGGTTGACCTCGGAAACAATGGCTGAAAGGTTTATGTTATCGACACCATTGGAGATTCTGTCCACTTCGGTGACATTGGCTTGAGTAGGTTTCTTACTTGATTTTCCTTTACCTTTGCGCTTGCTACGATAATATTTGGCCCAGTGTCCTTCTTTGTCATAAATGTAGCATTTGCCATTAAACTTAAACTTCTTGGTATCCTTCATCCCCTTAGAACCTTGTGATGAACTTTCTTCAAAAAATTTCCTTTTTTTTGCTTTTGGAGCATGTTCCACCACATTAGCCTTTACCTCTATAGGATGCTTGCCAACCTCTCAGAAGTCCGATTGCCTTCCTCAATTTTCAGTCGCACAATTAATTCTTTCAAAGTCATTTCTTTGAGTTTGTGCTTGAGATAGTTTTTAAATTCCTTCCATCCTTGTGGTAATTTTTCAACTAGAGTAGTAACTTGGAAGGACTCGCTTAGTGACATGCCTTCTGCATAGATGTCATACAGAATGAGTTGGAGATCTTGAACTTGACTGATCACAGTCTTTGAATCAACCATCACAGAGTCCAAAAATTTGCCCACTATGAATTTCTTCGAGCCAGAATATTTTGTTTTATACTTTTTCTCCAATGAATCCCATAATTCCTTTACTGTTTTGATGGGGCTATACACATTGTACAATGTATTATCAAGCTCATTCAAGATATAGTTGCGGAAAAGGAAATCCGCATATTTCCAAGCATCGACCACAGCAACCACTTGCTAGTCGGTTTCATCATCTTTTAGCACATGAGCATCCTCATGAAAGAAACGTGTCAGATTCAATGTAATAAAATAAAACAGCATCTTCTGCTGCCATCTTTTAAAGTTAGTTCCTTGGAACTTTTCTAGCTTTTCCTCGAGATTTACCGAGGCTGTCATAACAGCAGAAGGGATCGGGGCAGTCACAACACCGGTCATATTAGAGATTTGAGTAGTTTCTGTAGCCATAAATTCTAAATTATAAAACAAAATTATAATTAAAATTTTTTACTACACAGAAAATTAAACCATAAAACACATAATTTAATTCTGTAAAGAATAAAATAAACAAAATTATAACTTTTATTTCAAAGTGTAGACACCCCATTTTTGACCATCCTCAAGACTTGGACGTCATCGTTTGAACACTTAATGATCATCCATACTCGTGTTCGTTTTGAGTTCCTGAAAGTCTCGGCCGTGCGCCTTGTCTTGGAACCTCTCAACTTGTCTATTTTGTGCCTGGATGTGAACCAAGAGCTTGTGGCTTTGTTTCTGAGGGAAGGAGGTGGCCTGCTAGCCACTCCCACAACCCATTGGCTAGGCCCTGTGCCCATTGGCCATGCTCTCTTTCCATCAGCCATCAATGGTGACCGGTCGGCCATGTTTTTTGGCCGAGGCCTTTTTGTTTGTTTTTACAGATATTTTGTTGCCAGCTGTACCAGCTGGTGAGCACAGAATGCATCCTCCATACACGTGTATGGAGGGATTTAAACAAGCTCTAAGCTTCTCCAACAAGCTTGAGAGTTGAATTTCTATTTAAGGGGAGGCCCCTCTCCCCTTCCAAAGGTTCTGAAAATTTGGATTAGGGCTATACATATCCCTCTCTTTCTATATTTGCGCTAGTTTGTGCCTTAAAGTGGTTTTTCTTCACACTTTTGCACTCAAACACCCTCACTCTTGAGTTGAGATTCTTGGAGGTTGCATTTGAGTGATTGCAAACGTCCCTAAATGTCCTGGGAGGGAAATCCCGTTTCGTTCATTTGGGCTCAGTACAGTTCAGGACTCAATGTCACGGTCCTGTACCTAATCTCGCAGAATGCAATGCAAGACCGATGAATCATCAAAGAGTCCAAATCCGGCAAATCGTTTTTGAAAACAGATTTTTTGAAAGAAGTGCCAAACATGGACTGCTTTGCCAGATACAGAGTCGCCACCTAAATATTTATTTTGTGGGAATTTAGAAAACCCTGACTCGTTGCCTAAGGCCACATGTCCGTCATCACCAAAATTGCCTCGACTCGGGAACTTGGGTACGATGGGGAAGGTCACTTCGTGAGCACCCCCGCTCGCCCGATCAAAGATCGGCCTCTACTAACCATGATATCGAGTTTTGAAAACATTATGTTCTCTTATTCCGGTTATTAGCCTAGATTTACTAGGTGATGCACACAGCATACAAGTATAGATTGGATCGCCTGAATTGGAACAACACATCTCATGTTTGTTTTGAAAATGGTTTGCTACTCGCGAGTAGGCTAAAATGTGGATTTGCCACCCTCGGGTGGGCTTAGAAAACAAGATGATTTGTCACTCTCAAGTGGGCTTAAAACTCACAATCAATGCATTATTCCAATTCAGATAATCCAACCTTCACCCACAGGCACTCAGGCAGGTATATCATATAAGCAGTTAGCCTCATGGTAAGCATGCTATCATGGCAGTCACTCACACATATGCAAGGATGCTAAAGCATAAATACTTACCGAGTACTCCAAGCCAAAGAAAGAAGCTAATTAGGAAATATGCATGAATCCTAACTATGCTGAAATGCCTAATGCAACACATGCAAAAATGCAACTACAATAGGCTCAGTTATTCTAAGAATGGCATATGAAATGCAACAACTGATACACGTATTCAACTTGTAATTAGAATACAATGCAGTTAGTATGATGTGCCGAGCCCGGTGCATACAAGACAGATGAATGAATGCAAACATGCAAGCATAAGTATGCTAATTGAAACATGCCCTAATCTAACCATCATAAGCTGGTAAATAAAAAGGAGAAAGACATAGAGTTGGAAGACATACATCACACACACGCACACTTATTACAATTGTGCCCTCGCTCGGAGGGTCCGAATAAATAATACAAGCCGCCTAATTAACTAGCTCACGAGCTAATTAATTATTACAAAACCGAATTAATAACTAGCTATAACTAATTATTACACAGCTACTAACTAACAAGTAAGCAATAAATGAATGCTATTCCAGCTCTGTTTGGAGAAGAGGAAGGTATGCATGCTCGCTTCAGTTCTTCGTCTCGAAACACCTTCCGGTTGTTCTTTAGAGGCTCTGTTTGCAGGGTGTCTTCTAGTGTTTGTTGTTGGAACTTACCAAAACATTGCTGGGGAATTCACCAGTGGCCTGCTGGCCATGAAAGGAGAGATGCCGGCCAACAACAGGGCACTGTCGGCCAAGGGTGTGACACTGTCGGCCACTGGTGTGCTGTGACACCAAGCTGCAACGAAGCACAAAATAGAGAAGGGAGGGTCTCCCAAGGGCATGTATGCACTATACCACCCCATATCGCCTCAAAACATCAAGGGAGAGGCCTAGTCGGATCGACGACCATCGATTACGCATCCCGATGTATGATGGCCAAAGATCCAACTTGTGCAAATCAATATGAAAATGAATGCACAAATAAAGCAAGTAAAGCCTAGAACTCTATCATGAATCATCAAGAGCTTCAGTGACTGAGAATTGAGACACGTTCCATCACTCGGAGTATGAAACGCCCCTCGTTCCTCGTGCTTGGACTAACACTTAATCCAAACAATGCAACACATAAGCATGGCAAACACAATGCGACTAACATGTAACCTAGCATACGCAATGCAATGGACTAAAATGGCATACACAATGTACGATGGACTTACACCAATATGAGTGGACCTCAGCCACACTCAAATCAATGGCCATGTGATGGAAATGAGACAACCGAAATACATTCAAACATGCACAATGCAGGGGATCGATCCTAAGGCATCAAATGCCACTCTACCAAAGCATGGAAAAGGATGCAAGATGGCATACAAACATGCAATTTTCAGCTCTGAAATAAGATGTTCAATGGTCCCGAATCATGGAAATATGTCACCCGATGCATGAAATAGGCCTCGAAACTCAAAACTAGGCAAATGCATTGAACCACAAGCATGCAAAGCAAGCATTATTTGACCATGAGGCATGAAAATAAAGCCAAGGCAGTCCTAAACATGCACCAAATCAGTTCCAAGCATGGCCAAAAAGTGCTAACATGAAGGGCTAAAACAACATGCAACATAGGCTAGTAAGCATGGTTTACATTGCATGTATATGAAGCACAAGAGAGATCACAAAACCAACCCAAAACAGTAACATGGTATGCTAAAATATGCCTAAATAACCACTGAAACTCAGTCAATGCATGCAAAAAAGATGGGCTCCTTTGAAGGGCCATGCAAGGGGTTATTCCACACGTATATGACGGACACACCAAATGGAAAAATCAACTTTGGAAATAGGTTATAAGGGTCCTAAAACCCACCAAAAAGGCCCTGGAATGTGGCTAGGAAGCATGCAATGAAAAGTCCCCTTGAAAGGCCTTTAGGAGGATTGCTCCACACATGCATGAGGGACATAAAATATGGTCAAAGGGGCTCTAAACAGAGCTAAGGAAGACCTTGAAACTCACCAAATTGGGCCTGAAATGTGACTTCACAACATGCAAGTAGGAGCCCCTTTGGAAGGCCAAAAGGGCCAACAAACATGACAATGAGAGAGAGGGGTCACCCCCCTCTGATTTTGGCTCTCAAAACAGTGTGATAGCCACTGAAAATCTACTGGGTTTCAGTGGCTAGAAGGCCAAACAAATCATGCAACAAGGGCCTAGATGCAAGGCTCAAAACAAGATGCAAACAAGCATACAAGGGAGTAGACGACCCCCAACAAAGAAATGCCCTTAATCAAACTTCAAGAGGGGCTCAAATTAAGACTCTTTTCAGTTTATGACAAATCTCAAAAATGCTAGCAAGTAAGGCTAAGATAGGAAGCAAAATAAGCCTACAAAGAGGGATGGAGCATACAAGGAGGTAGATGACCTCAAACAGAAAAGTATCATTAATCAAACTTCAAGAGGAGCTCAAAATAAGGCACTTTTCAGTTTAAGACAAAACCCAAAAATTCTTGCAAATAGAGTTAAACTATGGAGCAAAACAATGTCAAAATGGGAGAAATAGAGACTTACCCTTGTAGCACAGCAAGGTAGCAAGCTCTGGACCAAGAAATCAGCTCCTCAAGCTCTGAAAATGTCCTCCAAGGTGCTTAGGTTGATGATGGAGGTGGTAGGCTATGAGTGGTAGTGCAATGAGGCAAGAACAATGGAGTTTTGGACTCCGAGAGAGAGAGATATAGAGAGAGAGGGGTGTATGCCTTGTCAAAGTGGCTGAACCCCTGTTAAGGAGAGTGGGCCTCTCCTTATATAGAGGAAAATCAATTCAAAGCTTCTTGAACAAGCTTGGCAAGAGCTTCCTCCCTCCATACACAAAGGATTCCAGCTGGCTCAAAAGATCTGCCGTGAAACCTGCTGAGAGAGGGGTGCTGCCGGCCATCAGTGATGGTAGGAAGTGGCTCATTGATGGCCGGCAGGGGTCACTTTTTGGCCGGCATTGGCCACTCATGGCCGGCACACTCCCATAGAGTCTGGCAACAAAAATCAGTCCTAGTCCCCGTTTTGAAGAAATCCTAAATCCTTCATCTAGATGCCTTTTCAGGTCATTCTTGAGCCTAAACTGTAGCTCCGGGAGTATTCTTTCCAAATTTGGCAGCCTCATCTCAAAATTCCATGTGTGCTAAGAGATATCCCTCTTTTAGTGAAGACTGCTCAGTTTTGGTCCAACCGGATTGATGCCCAACTTCCAACAACCATATCTCTTCCATCCGGACTTAGCTCGAGGAGATTCTTGAATGAAAATTGAAGCCCCAGAAGTAAGCTTTCCAACGGTGGTGGCCTCATAGCTGAAATCCAAGTATTCAAAAGGATAGGCCTGATTTGGCGAGGACTTCTCGTCTCTCTCTTAACGGTTCATGCCCAACTCCTTCCCCAACTGGGTTTCTTCTCTCCTCTCCTCTTTTCTTCAACTCCAAACCCCTAAACAAGATGTTTTGAAATATTTTTCAAAGATTTCATCTCTCTTTCAATCATTTCCACTTTGTCCTCGCTGCGAGCGTCGGAACATCGTAGGAACTTTATTTCAAAAATATTTTGAAAGAGAGGGTTTCAAGGTCTCAAAATCTTTTGATCAAGATAGTTTTGGTCCAAAAAGGGGTATGAAGTTGGGATTTGACCCTCTCCTTGCCGAAGAAATCGAACCCTTGCACTGCACAACTTTCACCACCAAGTAAACCGTCAGTAGCGGCGTCCAAGTCTTAAGGGCGGTCAAAAATGGGGTGTCTACAGTGATTTTGGCTTGGTTTTGCCTCAGAGGTTGCTAGCTTGCTGTTGTTCTTCAAGGGTCTTCAAGGGTAAGCATATACCGCTTTTAAGCTTTCTTTTGATTAATAGCTTAACCACCTTTGAATGCTACTTTAAGACTAGTTTTAGCCTCTTTAAAACTCTGTTTTTAAGGCTTTGAAATGTGGGTTTGAGTCTTGTTTGGTTAGGGGAAGTTTCCCCTCTTTTGCTCTATGGCTTGTAAAGCCTCTTGAGCCACCATTCTTAGCCTTTGTTGTGACCTTTGTTTGGCATTTCTACCACTGAAACTTAGAGGAATTTCAGTGGTAGAATGTTGGTTTTGAGGCTCAAAGTGAGAGGGGGTGCTCCCCTTTCTTTATGTCTTGTTTGTATGCATAAAGGGCCTACCAAGTGAGCATGTATTTCTATCCTTTTAAGGCTTAGTTTGAGCATGTTTTTGTGAGTTTTTGGACCTGATATAACTCTGTTTTTGGCTGGTTTGGTTGTCTCTTAAATGTTTCATACACTTGTAGTGTAATTCTACTTGCTAGCCTAACATGCTCTATGCTTTAGACCATCATTCTAGCCTATTTTGACTCCACTCCAGCATGCTTTTTGGCATGATTTCACATGCTTTAGCTCTAATTTGGGTGGTCCTGATCATGTATGATTTGCTTTGTATAGCCATAGTGTAAAGCCCCTCCACTAGCTTTGTGTTTTGGGTCCACTAGCATGCATTGCTTGGGCTATTTACATGATATAGCATCATTTGACATATGATTTCAGAGCATGTTTCAATGTCATACCCTCGTGTGTATCACTCTTTCAATGCTTTGGAGGGTTATGCTTTATGCCTTAATCATGAGCCAATTTGTATGCATGCTTGTTTAAGCTCTTGGGTTCCATTTCAGCATGTTCTTGGCCCTTAACTTGGCATGTTTGAGCTCTGTCCAAAGCTGGTTTGGTTAGTTGTGCTATGTATTGCATGCCTCTTGTATGATGCTTTTAACTAGCCTTATGCTCTAAACCCTCTAACATGCCTTGTTTGTGTTATTTGTGTGATTTGGCATCATTAAACACTTGATTTCAGAGCATATAGCATTGCCATATTCTTATGCATATCACTCTTTAATTGCATTTAAGAGTTGTGCCTTTATGCCTTGTTTGCGAGCCATGAGTTGAGTATGCATTCCTTGCTTTTCGTGCCTAAGTTTTGTTGAGTTTTGGCCACTATTTTGGCATGGTTTAGGTCTATCCATAGTTGGTTTAGCCATTTAAACTTGGTATTGCATGCCTCTTGTGAGATGCTCTTTACTAGCTTTGGTGTTCTTGGCCTCCAAACATGCCATGCATGCATTGTGCATATGTGGAACCTTGTGCATGCCACATTAACATTGTTAGAAAGGCATGTTGTGTGTGTTGCATTGTGTTTGGATTGGACATCAATCCAAACACGAGGAATGTCGCACGTTTCATACTTGAAGTGATGAAACGCGCCTCATTTCTCGATCGCCGACCCTCTTGATCAAGCATGATAGAGGTGAAGGCCCTTATATGTTATTTGTGCATTCATCGACATTGTGCAAGCTTGACTCTTTGGCCATCATGCATTGAGATGCGTGATTGGTGGTTCAAAAGCCGAGCACTACACTCCTTTGAGCTTGAGACATGATAAGGAGTGTGGTTGCACACACATTTCCTTGCAAATACACTGCCATACCTCTGTTTGTGCTCTGTTGTAGCAAAAGGAGAAATTACAGGAAGTAGTGGCCGACCGACTATCACAGCTACCGACCGACCACCAAGTCTACCGATCGGCTATCAGAAGTGGCCAATGGCCATCAACTTTGGCCAATGGCCACCTTTTTTGGCCGATCACCCCTCAGCATATTCCTAAGGTGGGTCAAAAATATTCTGAAAGTTGGCATAATTTTCAGATGTACAAAAGAATGCAAATAGAGGCATCATGAGGCACGGTAGTGGATTTCCAGGAGGAAGCCGACCGAGCATGCATGTCTCTCATCCTTGAAGTCATTTAATCGCTTTTGTTAACTTAGAATAAGTTAGTTATTTCATTCATGCAAGTATTGTAATAATGTAACAACCCCAACCTCTGATTAACGTTAATCCATGATTAATTATGCCTAATTAGCAATTAAGGTGAATTTTGAATTAAAATGCATGTGTGTGTTGCATTGTTGTGTTTATATCTGTTAGGCGTAGAAAGATCTGTTCACGTTTTAGTTTCGGTTTGCGAATTGAAAACCTTATCGGCGTCCGAATCAGAAATTGACTTGGTTTATGTGTTAATTAGGATTTATAGAAAATTATGGTAGATTTAATTAAAATTCAGTTTGGAATGATTAAATTAGATTAAATAATGCTAGATCAATTGGATATAGATTAATTGAATGTAAGTTAATTACATTAGTTTGAATTTATTACATTGTTGCCATTAGTGAGCACCTTCTAAGCCACTAGTTGAGTTCATGTTTGGCACTATCATTTTACCATTTTCTCAGACCAAAACCGTAAGAGAGAGGGTGCATAGGGGAAATTGAATTCATCTAGGAATTTTGCTTGAATTCGAAAGGAATTTATGAAACTTTGAAGAATTGTTCATTTGCTCAAGAACCTTGCTTAAGTAAAGCTTAATTGAAAGACCTAGGTAAGAACTCAACCCTTTAATCTTGTTTTTGGGCCACCTAGAGCTTATGTATGAATGAAATAGGTGAATTCATGGGTTAATTAAGCTAGAATGTAAAGTAGTCAAGTGAATTCATACATGCATGTACATGTCCTTGAATTTTGAAGTTGTTTTGCATAAATTTCCACTTGCATGTCTAGGTTATGGTTGTAATCTTAGAATTTACCATGTTCTTGAGCTCAATCTTGCATTTGATCATGTTTTGGAGCATTAGAGTTCATGAGAACTCATGCATGTTATGTTCTTGCATCGTTCCTCAAGTTTCATTGATAATTGTGTTCAATTGGCATACTTCTGGGCTTTGATTTTGTAAAATGATCTTCAAAACATGTTGTTTTATGAGTTTTCATGTATTTCCTCAAGCTTTGGCCCAGAAAAATGAGTTTTAGATGCTTCAAAGTTGAATTTGAGCTTGGTGATCAAATCTGGAATTTCTAGAACTTTGATCCATGCTCAAGCGGGAAACTTTATGCTCGAGCGTGCACTCTGAGTACATGCACTTCCGCTCGAGCAACGATGGTCACGCTTGAGCGTGAAATGCATATACCCAGAAGTTCTTGTGTTTTGCAGTCCGCTCGAGTGAGGGAATCTACGCTCGAGCGTGCACTCTGAGTACATGCACTTCCACTCGAGCGACGATGGTCACGCTCGAGCGTGAAATGCATATATCCAAAAGTTCTTGTGTTTTGCAGTCCGCTCAAGCGAGGAAATCTACGCTCGAGCGAAGGTCTGAGTCTCACGCTCGAACGGGGGTCGAGTGTCCGTCAAGCGTGAAAAACATGCAACTAGTACTTTTTTCAAGAGTTTACAGTCCACTCGAGCGAGGGAAGTCACGCTCGAGCGGGGCTTCATTGTCTGCATGTCCGCTTGAGCGTGGACCTTATTTTTAGCAAGTTTTGAGAAATGTTTTCCAATGCATTATTGCATCCTCATTCCATCCTAGGCATTCCTAGGCTATGTTTAAGATTCCATAATGAGGATTAAAGGTTAGAAACACACTAAGAGCCAACGAAGTAAGTTATGTACAGTTAGAACGTGTGCTTCAAGTGTGTGTCTGTTATGTGTTATGTAGGTCACGTGCCGCGTATCGTTTGACCAATCTGCTCCGTCTATCTATTTCAGGGCCAATTGTGAGTAATAACATAGTAAAACTATGTTCAACTTTACTTATTTTCTATGCAATGAATTAAGATCTATTTTCTGAAATGATATGTTCTGTACAATGAATGATTGTCCAATTTCTGTTATATATTCGTGACATCCTTAGCATTATGTGATATCTGTTGGATGTTACCCGGTATCGGAGGTTCCATCATGGAACTTAATATGTCTGTACTCTGTTACCCATACCGGAGGCCCCATCATGGGGCTCAGCATATTTATTCTCTGTTACCCGAATCCGGAGGTTCCTTTGTGGAGCTGGTTATTTGTAACCCTCACGTGTCTATATCTGCTCTGTTAATGCTAATGGATGTATCACGTATACTTAAGCATACCCCATGATTTCTGTACATAATCTGGACAAATTATGAATTTGATACGAAATTGAATTATGATTTCTAAATCTGTACGGACTCATTCATTGAAATCCCTTTACTCTGTTATTGTTCACTGAGCTTTTGCTCACAGTTTATATTATGTATGTAGGTGAGCCGGCACGTAATCAGGGCCAGAGTTGACAGCCTTCATTTCTGTTTTTGTCAGCCAACCATTGTGCCTCCCGAGGGGGTTCTGAACGAAGTCTAGTTACACGGCTGTTTTTGTACTTATGCTAGTCTCTATCTGTTTTGTAAAGTCGGGTCCTGGGAATTACACTTTTGTAAATGTTTGTAAATATTGATGTCCTTCGACCGACACGCTTATGTATATATATAAGTTTTGAAATATCCTGTCCCATGTATGTTATCACAGCTCATTGGACCTTGTCTATTTTGTATAATTGCTTCCGCAGGCCCTTATTATGTGCTTATCTGTTAAGAGGCCTTTGGTAATCCACGGATTACTGGCTGGTTACGATGCCAAAACTACAGGGACGGGTTTGGGTCGTGACAAATAATTAGTAATTGATTTGCTAGTTATTCGATTTGGTTGTGTAATAATTAGTCTAATTAGATTATTAGATTAGTTAAGTAGCTTTGCTTAACGTAGCTAGCTTGTATTATTTATTCGGACCCTCCGTCGAGAGAGCAAATGTTGTAATAAGTGTGCGTGAGTGTGTGAATGTTTTCCAACCCCACGTCTCTCTCCCTTTTATTTACCCGCTTTCAGTGGTTAGTTTTAGGGTATGTTTTAATTAGCATACTTATGCTTTGTATGCGTGCATCATTCATTTGTATTGCATGCACCGGGCTCGGCGCATCATTCAAACTGCATTGAATTTCAATACTTACTTGAATACGTGTTTCAAAGCATGTTATCGAGTGTTGCACTCATATGCCATCTTAGAATAGCTGAGCCTATTTAGCTGCATTTTTGCATGTGTTACATTAGGCATTCTTGACATAGCTAGGATCATGCATTGATTACTAACTAGTTTCTTTTTTGGCTCGGAGTACACTGTGAGTGTTTACGTTTTAGCATCCTTGCATGTGTGTAAGTGACTGTCATGATAGCATGCTTGCCATAAGGCTATTTGCTTAACTGATAACTGCATGAATGCCTGTGGATGAAGGCTTCATTGCTTGAATTGGAACAATTCATCAAAATGTGAGTTTTAAGTCCACTTGAAGTGGCAAATCATCATGTTTTAAGCCCACCTTATTTGGTGGCAAATCCGCATTTTAGCCTACTTGCGAGTAGCATCTTCAAACCATTTTCGAAAAACAAACATGAGATGTTTTGTTCCAAATCGAGCGATTTAGTCTATACTTGTATGCTGTGAGCATCACATAGTAATATGGCTAATAACCGGAATAAGGACACGTGTTTTCAAAAACAACATATCATGCTTAATAAAGGCCGATCTTTTGATCGGGCGAGCGGGGGTGCTCATTTCATGACCTTCCCCCCTCGTACCCAAGTTCCCGAGCCGAGGCAACTTTGGTAATGACGGACACGTGGCCTTAGGCACGAGTCAGGGTTTCCTAAATTTCCCAAAACAAAATATTTAGGTGGCGACTCTGAAATCTGGCAAAGCAATCCATGTTTGGCACTTTTTGATTAAAATCGATTTTCCAAAACAATTTGCCGGATTTGGACTCTTTAGTGATTTATCAGTCTTACATTGCACTTTGTGAGATTAGATTCAGAACCGTGACAGGAGTCCAAACTGTAGTAGCGAAGAACTACAATTCGTACCCTCGCGCGCGGAGCGGAGTTCGGGCGGTCTACACAAAGTAATTTGAAAATAACTTTTTATGTAAACAAATTAATTCCACACAGAAAATTATTTCTATAAACTTCAAAAATTAAAATACTTAAAACAAAATTTTAATTAATGAAAACTCAAAATATTATTTCTAAAAAATAGAATTAATTTCTGACCAAATTCACACAGAACAAAATAATCACAAATTAATATTCTGTAAAAAAAACCAATGATAAACAGTATATTACTACTATTTGTCAAAGAAAATAAACAGTATATTACTACTATCTGTCAAACAGTATATTACTACTATTTGTATTTTTCAACCAGAATATTGCTTTGTAGAATATAAATTATGTAAAACCAAATCCAATGTCAATAATTTAGAAAACTGAAAATCAGAATTTTAATTATTAAACAAACCCAAAATTTTATTTTCAGAAAAATTAGAATTTGAATTCTGAAAAAACCCACACAAAACATAAATTTTGTAAAGAACGGAGAAAATGAAACAAACAAAAAAATCTGTATAAATAGAATAATTCGAATCTGTCTTAAAATTGTTAGAACAATCTTCTGTGCATAGAAATGAAACTTGAAATAACAAAAATAGAATACTTACTGTAATATTCTTGTATCGGAAAGTTAGAACATAAACTTTTGATCGAGTCGAGTATGAAACACTCTATCTTTAAGATAAATTCGCCACTGCACAGGTGCTTATGGGTTATTGGTGTCTAATTCCCATGATACAATGATCAGAAAACGCAGATTTTAGCAGCACTACAAATAATCTACTAGGCGAATTAAACCTATGTTCTGCAACTCTCTGAAATCTCTATGAAATAGTATGAAGAATATAAAAAGAATGCTAGAATTTGAAAAAAATTGGAATGAATAAAATTGGAATGGGGTTGCCTTTATATAGATTTTGTTGGCACATATTCAGTTTGAATAGAAAATACATGAAGAAGAGACATGACCCTTTCTTTAAAATAAAGAGACAACATGAAAATGTGCATATTTTCATTTAAATGGAGGGTTGACCCTTCCTTTAAAACAAAGAGACGTCATGAAAAGTTGCACCCTTTCATTCAAATGGAATCTATTTCAATTCACCACTATCTTTATAGATTTTCCAACATATCCTATTTCTCTACTATTACAGTTGGGTGATTAATCACCCATACTGTCACCGAATTTCTTTTTTTTATTTATTTAGTAAAGATAATTATTATGTTGAATCCTCGTCAATTTAAATTATAAATAATAAATATTGAATACCTACAAAATTATTATTCCTAACAATGCTTTTTGTTAGTTATTGAATTGGATTGGTTTAAAACTAACTTATACACTAATATATATTTGGATAAATTACACTGACACTCCTTAAGGTTTATGTTTATTACAGTTCTCCTCTCACCTTTTGGAAATTACATCTCCCCCCTGAGGTTTAAAATTTCATTACAGATTTCTCCCTCAGCAATTTAATTTTTTTAAATACCAATTTTGCCCTCACTAGGTAAATTACATTGACACCCCTCACATTTTAGAAATTACAATCCCCTCCCTAAGGTTTAAAATAACATTACCAATTGCCCCATCAGTTAGTATTAGTTGGAAGAAAAAAAAATCATTGAAAAAAAAAATTATTAGTAAAATTTTCAAATTTCTGTTTAAAAACCAACGTAAACTCATTTTTTGAATTTATGTTTTTTCCTCAAATTTACAAATTGAGAAAACCATTTATAAACTAAAAAAATTATCAAACAAGTTTTTATGGCAATTTTTAAAATTTTTGTAAATATAAATTGAAAATTGAAAACGAAATGGTTACCAAACAGGCTTCAAATGGTTAAAATGTCGTAAAATTAACAAATATTTAAATAAGTTATCAACGTAAGAAATGACTTATCAAAAGTTTCTTAGGCTATGTATGGTTTAATTTTTTTAAAAAAAATTAAAAAATTAAAAATTAATCTGGTTAAGAAATAAAAAATAATTATCATTTTTATATAATTTTTATCTTTCGAGTAGTTAAAAATAATTTTTTACAAATTAAATTGAAACAGCCATACGTATGTATATAACCAGTCCAAAAATTAAAATGATAATTATTTTTTACCCTTAAATGATAATTATTTTTTTTTTAATTTCTTAATCAAATTAATTTTTATTTTTTTTTAAAAAAAATTAAAAATCAAACCATTCATAACCTAAAAAATTTTTAATAAGTCATTTCTTACGTTGGTAACTTATTTAATTATTTGTTAATTTTACGACATTTTTACCATTTGAGACCTATTTGGTAACTATTTCGTTTTCTGTTTTCAATTTATATTTACAAAAATTTTAAAAATTGTTATAAAAACTTGTTTGATAATTTTTTTAGTTTATAAATAGTTGTCTCAATTTGTAAATTTGAGAAAAAAAATGTAAATTCAAAAAATTTGTTTACGTTGGTTCTTAAACAAAAATTTAAAAATTTTACTAATAAAAAAAATTTTCAAAGTTTATTTTTTTTCCATTAATTTTTTTTTCAATGAATTTTTTTTCCAACTAATACTAACCGATGGGGCAATTGATAAAGCTACTTTAAACTTTAGGGAGGGGATTGTAATTTCTAAAATATGAGGGGTGTCAATGTAATTTACCCAATGAGGATAAAATTGATATTTAAAAAAATTAAATTGTTGAAGGGAGAATCTGTAATGAAACTTTAAACCTGAGGAGAAGTAATTTTCAAAAGATGAGGGAAAACTGTAATAAACATAAATTTTAGATAGTGTCCCCGTTTGGGGAGTGGCTAAATTAGCCAATTAGCCAAAAAGTTACCTTTTTAGCCAAAAAGCCAACAACCCATACTAAAAAGTCAAAGATTCTCTTTTCTTTCTACTTTTTGCACAGCTTTTCGTAATTAGCCAAAAAGTCATCTCAAACATACAAGTTTTTTTTTCCTACTTTTTTAGCCAATTAGTCAAAAAGTTACTAAATTAACCTGTTCTCAAACGAGGTCTCAGTATAATTTACCCTATATATTTTAAATAGACTTTAAATAAAATTAATTTACTATTCACATCTTATAATATAAAATTTTTTTTTTTTAAATAATTAAATAGGAATTCTCACGAATCTCATATTTTGGGAGTGTTTCAAAATTTCACATTTGTAGGTGTGCGCCCGAGTTCACATGATTGTCAGGCTCGCATTGTGCCTTGAGTCCGGATTCTCGGCCGCCCTACTCGGCAGTCCCCCAAAACAACGTCGTTTTGGGGGTTTTTTTTTTTTTTTTTCTTTCTTCTTCTTCGTTCTTTTTCTCTCTCTTAGAACCAGAGGGGAGAGGGAGAAGAGGGAGGAAGGAGGAGAAGGAAGGGAAGGGCCGAACTGGAGGGGGCCATAACCACTGGGGGAGGAGGAGGAGGAGGAGGCGGCAGTGTAGCTGCTGCGACGAGGCGACAGCCTGCGACGAGCTGCGAGCTGCGACGGCGAGCTCGCAGCCTCCTCCTGCAACGGCGAGCCAGACGACGACGATGGCCGAAAGAGAAGAGAGAGAAAGCAAGAAAAAAAAAAAACTCCAAAACGACGTCGTTTTGGGAAGCTGCTGGGATGGCCTGCCAGGTAGGGCGGCCGAGGATCCGACTTCTTGTGCCTTGACACTCTTAGAGTTGCTCACTTTAATAGCACTGTACTTTCGTCCTTTAATTCTCTTGATTGGAGACACTTTCATTGTAAAAGCACAATAGAACGTAACACACAAATTCATTTAAGAGAAAAGATTTGTGCCTCGAATTTTCAAGCCTCGAATGTTTCTAATGTCCAAAATAACGTCGTTTTGGACATTTTTTTTTTTTTTTTCCTCCTTCTTCTTCCATTTTCAATCGAACCAGAGAGGGAAGGGAGAGAGAGAAGAGAGAAAAAGAGAGAGAGAGAAAAGAGGTCGCCGACCAAGCCTCGCCGGCCCAGCCTCGGTCTCGTGCAGCAGCTCCGACGTTCCCGATCGTCGCAACCCACCGAGCTCGTCGCAACAGCTCCCGATCGCCTCCAGCCCCGCCTCCGAGTATGTCCCCTCCAGTCCCCCCTCCTCCTCCTCCTCCTCCTCCCTCCTCCCTCCTCCTCCTCCTCCTCCTCCTTCTTCTTCTTCATTCTTCTGCTGGAAAGAAAAAAAAAATGGAGTTCGGGACATTCGGGGGAGCTCGGATTCGAGCTCCCAATCGGTTCTATTCATTAAAATCATCAAATAATAATTGATATAAACGTAATTACTATACTTTAAGAAGCTTTAATGTATATATTTCGACATCTATTAGTATGAACTAGCAGTAGGCACACGCAATGCGTGTGCAATTCAAAAAAAAATTATAATATAAAAATAATAGTTATTCTTTAATTATTAAAAAAAACATGAGAGATGACAAAACTAACAAAATCCACATCACTACTCAAATCTCGTATTCAAATTAATTGAGTCTTTACTCATTTGGTGTGTTTATTTTTTCTCTTATACCATATACATATATTACACCTTTTTCTCGCTACTCTCTGTCACACAAACTGGAGAGACTCCCTCATTCTCTCACTTACAGGAGTCTCTTTTTCCTTTGGGTACCGTTTGGTTATGATAAAAATGATAAAAAGTGAAAAAAAATAGAAAATAAAATAAAAATTTTCTAAATTTGTTTAGCATAAAAATGATAGAAGTTATAAGAAAATTAATTTTCTTGTACAACTCATAATAGTATGGTAACTAAGCTTTCAGTTTTTTACAAAAAAAATAAAAATAAAATAAGAAAATACCAATAAATAAATAAGCAAATAACATAGTAAATTAATTTGTTATAAAAATAGTTACTGATAATTAGAAATCTTATTTTCTAATAAAATTTTCATCCTAATCAAATTCATAGGAGAAAAAATATTTTATTTTCCTTTTCTTTTCTTTCACTTTACTTTCTACCATTTTTACTTTTCATAATTTTTTTTTTTTTTTTTAATCAAACGAAACCTTGGAGAAATAACAATACATGGTATAAGAGCAAAAAAAAATATAGTAAAATATGAGAGATGCAACTCTTTGTGTGGTGAAGTACACTTCAAAATTTGTGAAAATTGCTTCCTTCCATGATTGTATATCTTTTTTATCTGTTTGATTGAGATATAATTTATCCTATTTTCTTTCCCTTTCTCTTTCTTTCTTTCTCAACCACATATTGGGGAGACTCTCACTGTCTACAACCCATCTCATGCACTATAAACTCCCTTTATAATTTCGATGCGACAGCCCATCTTCACCTCCAAATAATGTATTGAAATAACTCAATCATTGCTCCAAACCTTGAAAAGTCCTTCACAGATATTAGGTAGCGAAATAGATCCTTGGAATCATACTTAAGGCTTTATTTGGAAATTGGTTAAAATAATAAAAAAAATTAATACAAATTATTATATTATTTTTTAAAAATATTTGAAAACTTAATTTATCATATTTAAAAATCATTCTTAATGATGTATCTGATAAATATTAAATTTTAATTTTAATTTGTCAAGCATTCTATCATGTAAAATTTAATCTCAATATCATATCATTATGGATGATTTTAAAATTTGGTTTTAGTTTTTTGAAAACTGAATTTTTTATTTTTCGTAATTTTTTTTTTTAGTGAATATTTTTAAAATTTTAAGCTTTTTTTTACTTTTTTAGATGTACATTTTTTATGTGTATCTAAAAAGTAAAATATTTGCAAAAAAATCTTTAAAAAATTCACTAAATATCAAAAATATAAAAAATAAAAAATTTATATTTTTGGTATTTAGTGAATTTTTTAAAAAAATTATGAAAATTATACTTTTTAAATATATGTATGTTAGGTGTGTCCTAAATTTTTTTTAAAAAAAATTGTTTATAATATTGAAAAAATTCAGTAAAAATAAAAAAAAATACGAAAAATAAGAAAATAGAATTTTCAAAAAAATATTTTCAAAAAACTGGAAACAAACATAGTGATTGTTATTTTATTTTATTTTTATACATTCTTTTATAAAAATTAAAAAATCAACTAAAATTACTCAATTTCCAAACGAACGGTTACTATAGTCTCAACAATACGATAATCCAAAACACCCAATCCCACCTACAACTTCCAAGACGACAAATCCAATTTATAATTTATTTATCATTTTATATTGACCAAAAAGAAATCCCAACATAAATAACAAATATAAATTTATTCACATACTCCAGTGTGTAAAATTACAATTAACTAAAATCATCTCTAATTTTTTATCAATTTTTTAAATTTAATTTAATTTAATTTTAAATTTAAGTAAAAAATTTAATTTAATATAAACTACTTCAATTCCTTCATCAAATTTTCATCAAAATCTTTTTAAAAAATGCCCTATTATCTCAAATTTATTTTTTCGACAAATTTGGTGAAAAAAAATCATCTTAAATATTTCATCTTTTAAATGTTTATCAAATTATAATTTGATGAAAAAAAATATTTCTACCTTGATTTGATAAACATTTAATGAAACAATTTAAGATAATTTTTTAACACTTTTTCATCAAATTTAAAGTTAAAGTTAGAAATGAAGAAAGGTGGAACTTTAGATGAAAGTAAAATAATATAAAAAAACAAAAATAACATGATTAAATAAGTGATCCCACTTTAACATTAGTTAGCTCAATAAAGTTAAAAGGAAAAAATAAAAAATAAATGTAACACTGCTTAAAACACTGAATTTCAATTTTCAAGTTAAATAAGTTGTAAATAAATTTTTTCAAACGATTAGTAATTATAATGAGATCAAATGCAATATAAATCACAACTACACAAACTTACAAATGAAAGCAAAAGACTTGATTAAAAACAAAAAAATGGGCACTGCTTTTGCTCTGGCAATTTCGGAACGCCGATAATTTCCCGGTGACCTTTGATAAGATGTAAAAATACTTTCAAAATGTAGATTTAAATTTTTTTATGCTTTGAAATAGGGGATGAGAGTCTCTCCTAATTTCTACTATAATTTTTTCAATCATCCTTCCTTACTATTGTTGTTATATTCTTCTTCAATTTTGACTTCCGATGATGATTGATCTACAAGAAGGTAATAATAGTAGCGACAGAATTGAGCAGCACTGGAAATGCCATTACATTTTTGAATCCCACTTACAAATCGATCAAACTTATTAAAACGTATGTAAAATAAAATTTAAAGACTTGAATAAAAAAATTAGTTGATGATAATGTAATTTTTGTCTACTATTTTAGAGTAACTTTGGTAAAAAAAATGTATATTTGGACTGTCATAATGTAACAATTTCGACTTTCATCTGTCGACTTTAATAAAAGAATATTAACTTTTGTAAATTAAGAAAATAGAATTGAGTTCAAAACAAGTATTTTTATGAATAATTTCATTCAGTATAAAATATTCATTAATGGATAAAGAAAATTTTTAATTTTTCTATATACTTTGTATTTTTAAGAGTGAAAATTTTTTGACATGACATATTAATACGAAACGGTAACACAAAATAATAAACGAATTAATTAGTATTGAAATAATTCTGACACGAACCCAAAATTATTATAAATGACCCTACACCATGCCCACACCTATGATCAACAGACCAAATGGCTCCACTTTCTCCACCAAACATAAGACTTTGAAGCTCAGATGATCATGTCATTTCTGTGTTTTGCAACTTCTGAAACACAACATACAGAAATTTAACATAATTATCAAAAGTTGGGATTGGAATCCCAAACAAACTTACCCACGTCTATATTTTGTACAACGGGAAAATTCAATAAAGGCAAACACAAAAATGCCAGAATTTTCTCGGCTTCCAAACGCCCTTTCTCATGCGCCAGTCAACTAAACCAGGATACAATTCCAGTCACAAGTTTCCAACTCACACTCCTGGTTTGCCCCGAAACTTCTAAAGATGTCTCTCGGGTCTATTTTTGGCATAATCTTAAGACCCCACCACCAACTTGAAAATCTGAAAAAGGAAGCAGTTTTTTCAGCTTCAACTGTCAACACCATTTCTTTCTTGTCCAGCCCGAAGGACCAATTCTGAAATGCATCCAGATTGCCAGCTAACAGGCAGTTCAAGCTGCTAAAACTATTACTTGAGATGATCTTCTATGATATCTAGAAGAATGTATATCCAAATCCAACGGACCTAAAGAATTGTGCTGCAATATGGATTGCAAAATGTGGAATTAGGTCACCTGTAATACAGCGTAAAATGTGGAACGTACACCTAAGGTTCATAATTCTAGGATTTGTTGACAACAAAAGCCCAAACAGTATATAAACAGGAAAATTAACTATCAAATGTTCAAGAGTAGATATACCCAATACATGACTGTAAGCGCATTAAGATCCTTCGAAGAATTTTCCAGCATAGGAGGTTCACACCGACTGTCATCCATTGGATCTCCATTAGAAGGATTGTCATCCATAGGCCCTTTCCAATTCACAATTCCTGCAGAAAATGTGAGAATGCTGCATTTAGTTTCACTTTGCAAGAAATTACGACTTCTACCAAGCAGTGAGATCAACTGATAATAATGTGAATCAAGATATAAAACCTCAACAGTATAGCCATATCCCACAGAACTCGTTCTACTAATCTGCTTGCAGGACTCTGAAGAAGAAGTGGTGGATGCGCCTTGGACCTTCTCACGAACTATCATTTTAAGATTAGTATATCTTTATATTCCCTCCATACCAAAATAATAATTCCTTTTGGGAATCCAACTTTTTTTTATAGTACAACTGTTACACTTTAAAAGTATTAGTTTTCCAAAATTACCCTTTGATAGTAAATTTTTTTAGAAATATCAATTGTCATAATTGTACTTTTTGTATTGTTAATGAATTTAAAATAAGTGCAAAATAGGAAATTCATATTATTTTAATCCTAATTTTTGAAAATGGAAAAATATTTTGGGACAAAGAAAAATAGAATAAGAGACTAATATTTTAGGATGGAGGGAGTAAAAGATACAAAAAGAACAAATGAACAATTTATATCCAACATAAAGAGAGTATTTGTCATGTACTTCTGATTACTCTCATCTATAACTCATCATCACCTAGCCAAAATTAGATGAAGAAGTTTCTCACTGGTCTATGTAAATAGAGATATTTAAAAGAAATAGCAATATCAACCAGAGTTTAGCAGACTATGAGATAAGCAAAAAAACTGACAATTTAAATAAATAAATGAGAAAGAAAATCAGCTGATAAAAACGCTGAGTGAAAAGAACAGAATATCTAATTACTCATGTTGCCGATAAGAATAAATTTATGTTCATTGAGATGGTTTCAACTTGTTGAAGGAAGATAAGTTGTAAGGTTGGGTGAGGATAGTATGCACACAGATACGAGGACAACTTAAAAAGAAGACCAACTGAAGGATATAATTAGCTAAAATCTAGCAACTATTCCACATGCACTGCCTAGTGCACAACTTTGGTGAGGATGAATGTGGTCTACACATTCACCAAATTGTTCACAAAGTTATGTGAGTAGTTTTATTAAAATCTAACACTCCAACAAATAGAATTTTTCACATGCCTGAGAGGATAGGCCGGATTTCCCAAATCATTGACACAGGTAACACTAGGTCAACCATGCTAGAGGCATTTATAAGTTTGAAGTGAGACTGTTAATCAAATTAATTTGCAACAATTTACACAGATTCATGTCTCTCAGCAATGCATAGGTGAGAAAACTGGATTCATACCCATGTCATGATAGCTCTGAATTTAGAAGATTCATAGGCATGGCAGGAGAGAAGAAGTAGGATTCTTGCTCATCTCATGTCACTTGACCAAGGAAGACATTTTTAGAATTTTGCAATGAAAGTCTTATCTCAGGATAAGTTGTCCCACCTCTCCCCTAGGAAAAAATAATCCTGCATCATACAAGATAAAAGGCTTCCCTCAGGATTAGTTATCCTACATTAAAAAGTTTGAACCAAATGTGGGATTATTTTATCCCAAGTATTATTTAATCCAAATCTGCCCCCTTTATCAGATAATCGAATGTGGCTTTAGTATACTACTCATCTACCTGATGTTCGCCGATGTTTATAAATAAATGTCATTCCATGATCCCTTCAAGTAACTGTAATTCAAGCAGCAAAAGGAAGATCGTGAATATCACTACCCCTTCCTAAAAATACCAACACAGAATGGAAAATGATTTGCAAACAAAATTTGTATGCAGAAAACTCTTCCAGAATGATGTGGTAGTGGCAATGGCATTAATTCAAAAGTGCCAGTAATATCTCTTAGTGAGGAGAACATTTCCTTAGAAAATAACATGGCTTGAAGAGACAAATACCTCGTAGAGAGTGCAGACCTCTTCCCCAGTGGAACAAATAGCTTCTGAAATAATAAGCATGAGGATATCCCCTTTGGCTGGAAATAGAGAAGCCATTTTTTATGAACCAACCACACCAGTGACTTCACTCATTGCTGGTTGATTTATAAAGCAATAATCTGTACATCGGAGCCCCACGATCTATAACATGCTGTTCCCAGTCTGACCACACTCCAAAGGGGCTCTCTTTCAGCCATCCACCTTGACCAATGTTGGCATCGCCATGATCTTGCATAACAGCGAGCTTTCCTTTTCCGTATTGCACAAATTGCTCTTTCATTCTCACTGCTACTGCTTCTATGTCAGACTGAAGAAAGACCTGGATTCCAAGAAACAGATAGTGTAAGTAACCCAAATTAGGCATATGCTTTTGCTGGCCTATGACCTGATCATTGCTCCATGTCACTGCATGGTAATACTGTTGCTCACCCAAAAAAAAAAAGGTAGAATCTAAAGTTATCCACATCCTGGTCAAAGTATAACTAAGTTCTCAGCATGTTGAATTGAAGTGCGGCATGGAGACTCCTAAAAAGAAGGATCAGGAAGGGCAAGGACACCCACAATCCATTCTCATTCGGACGCATGTTCCAGATCAAAATGGAGGCCCCTTCTCAACAGTGGTTCACACATAAAATGAAGTGCAATTCTGCTTCTTCAAAATTGCATCTTCTGAAATATATTGGACTAGAAATTGTGCATCTACTAAATATTACGATTTTAAGCTCCACAACAATATAGTTGATCACAAATACAAGAACATAACCATGGTTCAAATTTTAAAATATATATATATATTTTTTTTATCCGAAGCAGCAGTGATAGTTTCTTACCTTCCCATCAGATGCAAGAAGATCTGCTATTGCTTCAATTAATAACCTTTGCAGCATGCTCCACCTATGTTCTGGTTTGTTGAAATCAGGATTTGGGCACTGCATTAAAAAGAACTGTGCTTACTTTGCTTCCATTAAGACACATTGTAAGTCTTAATGCCTAATGAACAGGGAATATACCCAAAAAAGTGAAGGGGAGAGAGAGAGAGAGCACAATAATGGTTAAGAGAAGAAATCAGGACATGACTAGGTGAAAACAGGCTGAAAAGAAAATTATCAACGAAGCATACTTCTATTGTCGTAGATCAATTTTAAACTGCTGAAAACCTTCTTTTTTTTATCAACGAAAGTTAGTTGTTAGATTGGCACCAATGGGAGTAAGTCTCCCCACCTTTGCAAACCACCAAGTGCTTGCCTCCTAATTCAACTCCCCCTTCGAGAGAGTTGAATCCGTGACCTGCCCCTTGGGACTAAGCCCATGAGATAGTCATGGTGACCAACTAAACTAGACCTAGTTGGTTAAACTGCTGAAAACCTTGAAAAAGAAAAGACCTAATCCTAGGGAAAAAGAAGTCAAAGTGAAAAAGTATGCAACTCAAACAGAACAGATCTCTTTCAACTACTGAATTGGCCCTTTTATCTTTTTCTAAAAAGAAAAAAGAAGATACCAGGCTCTAGATGTAAGATCACAAAAACCTCAACCTATCAGAAAAACTATGACAACCCTTAGAATGACTACTTCCAGGGGGGGAAAAAAAGAAAAAAGCTAACAGTTACCAAGCTCCCTTGTTCCTATCATCATTTGTAGATTATACATCATCTTTCATGGGCAGAAATCCAGAATCACAACAGATTGAAAGAACACTGTAAAGCATTTGTGAAATTCATTTACAAAGCAAAAGTAATGCAAAATATTTGGTGTGAGTAAACCTTGTTGTTCTTGATATATAAATTCATCAACATCACATTCTACTTTTCAGTCTCCTGTTAAGCAATAATAGAACAGATAATTTTGGTTAATAGTACATGTCACCCATCTAGTCAATAACCCAAACAAAATGCCATAAGAAGAATGAGGCCAATTCTCCCCGACTAGCCAACAAATTGATCAGTAGATTAAGCTGCTAGGAATTCAATGGTGAGTTTGGATTAAGAGAGGTCAGAAAATATCACAGCTACTTCAACCAACTTAGATGGGCCATCAGAGTGACTTGACCAGATTCTTCTTTTGGCATATTTTGGCAGTTTGAATAGATGGATAAAATTATGGTGTAAATGCAACATTTTATTTGGTACATTTGGAAAAATATTCACAGATGATCCACTTTTTAGTATAATTTGGAAGGATAGATTTTAGATCAAAATCAGATCACAAGTCAAAGTTGTAACACTATGAAGCGATTCATAAATTTGAAAATTGTGTAGTTTTTATTTTTTTTGTTGGTGTTTCACCCGTTACTAATCCAGTATACATAATGATGAGATTTTAGATTGATCTCCTGTACATAAATCTGATCAATCTCCTATACAACTAACAAAGAGCAGCCAAAGTATTTGTTGAGTCGGCAACAGTGTGTATTGTTAGGGAATTAAGGAGCCCACAAGCATACAACAATACCAGCCCAATTCATCATGGATAAATTCCAAAGCCCACATGCTTAACATCAAGGCCCAACATACATTATTTGTAATTCATACCCACTTAAAAGCTTAAGTCTATAACTGGAGAGCCCATCTAATGTATATTAAGACCCATATGTTTTTACTCTTTATCCGATATGGGACTCTACCTTCACACATGCTCCAACAATCTCCCCATGCTCTAACTATCTCCCCTTCATGTGTGAACTAAACATCAGGTCTTGCCTTGCTTGATTTTCGATTTGATCTATTATCAGATTTATCATAGATCATACACACTCTCCTTTAATATTGATCTATAACTCTCCAATATCAAGTCTAGCTTGGACCACCTGCACACACTCCATCGTAAGCCACCATACTCCATTGAGAGTCACCTTGTCGCGGTCCAACCTCCACATGCACCAGGAATTTTGCTCCATCAAGAGTCACCATGGATTTTTTTTTTTTTTTTGTTCTTGCTCCCCATCAAGAGTTTTCCATGCAAGCTCAAGTCCACCAACATCAATGCTCCAAGAGAGTCCGCCCATAAATCGTCTACCATCGGCTCTGATACCCGTTGTTAGGGAGTTAGGGAGCTCACAAGCGCACAACAACACCAGCCCAATTCATCAGGGATAAATTCCAGAGCCCACATGGTTAACATCAAGACCCAACATACATTATTTGAAACTCATACCCATTTAAAAGCTTAAGCCTATATGTGGAGAGCCCATCTAATGTATATTAAAACCCATCTATTTTTACTCTTTATCCAATGTGAGACTCTACCTTCACACATGCTCCAACAATCTCCCCATGCTCTAACATGTAGGAAGCATCTAATAGGCACAACAACATGAGTCCAGGACTACCGTCAAAAGAAGCATGTATAGAAAATTGAGAACATATGCGGCACTTCTGTACTATTACCTGTATTGATACAAGAACCAGCTTCCCTGGGTAACTGGAAACTATCGATCGAAAAGTTGATGTTGCGTTTGCCGCAATGAAATATCTAAAAAGACAAACACAGAATGACATGACAAAGATGACTAAGATGCATTGCTGACCAACAGAAACAAGACTAGTCCTTAATTGAACAATGAAAATCATAAGCATTATTAAATACCCTAGGAAGTTTGATGAAAACAATCGCATAGAATACAAATTCAAAAGTCGTATTACTTCAAGAAACATGCAGCCCTTTCTGGGTAAAACAGACAGGAGGGGTTAACAAATTACCAACAAATTCTATCACCTGTGCTTCTTATTTCAACCAACAACATTTAAGAGGAAGACCATAATACAACAAACTCTTTATAAAACCAAAACCAAAAAAAAAACAAAACAAAAAACTTGTGATCAGTTATAACCTAAGAACCCAACTGAGAGACAACTCTATTACTACTTTTTATCCACATTGCTACTTTTCCCTGCCCAGAGGAAAAAAAAAAGAACAACAAAACAAGAGGCAGGGGCAGAGAGAGGGGGGAGGGGACGCTAGAAGAGAAGCAAAAGCAAAAAATAGTGAAAATTTAGTGGATCAACAGCTAGGCATTTATAAACAATCATTTACAAATCACATAAAAATATCAGCCAAATGATTACAATTTGGACTTCGGTACAAGACATTCATTTCAAGATACCTAAATGGATTTATCCAAGTCAGGAACAAATGAAAAGTAACAGCAACCGAAAAAATTATGCTATGTCATGAGTTCATAATCTGTTAGCAGCATTAAAAAAGGCAACAGAACACATACCCATTCTTCATGCCAGATTGATGAACATAGGCTAGACAACGACTTACAAGCTGAAGAGATGGTGAGCATTAAGAAAACAATTAACTCCAAAACTAAAGATAGCCAAGGATGGAAAAATATATGTATAAAACCAAACAACCTTTTCATTTATCTCTAAGCCGAGAAAATTCAGATCCTTCCTCCTCCTAGCCATTCTGAACAGAAATAATCCATTCCCTGTCATTTACAATTCAAAATCTTAGGAAGTAGCCAATGACTGAACTGCTCTTTATAGGTGCAAACAATACATGGTCCGATGTCTAGTTAGAAAAATGAAAAACAATAATAAACACAAAAAAGAGTGTCCTTGACAAATAGCAACCAGATAAATTGTCAGAGCATAGTTAACCTCTCTATCTCTCTCTCATCATAAACAAGGATAAATTAACTTGAAATAGCAGAACTAACATCTGAATATTGAATAGATTGTTATAGAAATATCTAACATGTAGACAAATCACAAGAAATACCACTTCCAATGTCCACGACCAAAGGATGAGCTGGATCAGTATAAGTAGCATTCCAATCAACCACAAATGGATATGCCTGCACAATCAATCACTAAAAGGTAATCCAATGCCAACAATAGTAAAATTAATATTTTGATCAGTATCCAAAATAGATATTAAGCAACAGTGTATAAAACTTAGATCAAATAGTTATCAGATTGTAAAAAATTACATCAGATTACATTTATCAGCCTTCAGCAGACTCAGAGAGATGCAAGACTTACTAATAGCATATAACTCCAATTATAATAGTCCTTCCCCCAAAGATTTTTCATATTTATATTTTCTCCTGTCCAGAATGAACAGTTTAACTAGGTAGGCAGGTAGTGTCATCAGTTTCCACAAAAATGTAGCGAGTCTTACATAATATCAATTTATAAAATATAAAAAAATAGAGGTAGTGACCTGGCATGATCGAAAGTGCTATCTTCCCATAGCGCAGTAGCACAGGTTCAAGTCATGAGAATCAGTGTCTCAAAAATAAAATATAAAGAAGAAGAAGAAGAAGAAGAAGAAGAAGAAGAGGAAGTGGGAGTAAAGCTGCCTACCATTTCCTCTAGACTCTGTTGTAAGCAGGAGCCTTTTGCATTAAGTATGACTTTTTGAAGAAAAAACAGGAGTGCAAGGGATTTATCACGTGAGTGAAGTTGATTGACTCTTTAAAACATGCACACTTACTATTTCAACAAACTTGAACTAGTCCATCAATTTAGATAACAATTGAATAAGCAAGTTAGTAGAGTAAAATGAAGACAGCACGAAAATGATAACTGACATAGAAGTGAGGCCATTAGTGTAAAAGGAGATTATTTGAGTCCTTGTTACCGAAACTATCATTGGGAAATTTGGGAGATGGTGGGTCCAACAATAGTTATATCACAATTTGGAAGCTAAATCACTTGGAAATCCCAAACTTGATCCTACAAATCCCATTGGTGAAATTTGGGAGACGGTGGGCTCAACACTTGGGCTCACAATAATCATATCAAGAAGTATAAAAATAACATAATATCCTCTATTATTTATAAATAAAAAAATAAAAAAATAAACATTATCCTGATTTAAGAAATATGTTTTCATTTTTTTCTGCTGCAGCTTAATCAAAAATATAAAAAGCATACTCTATCTAAGGCCATGAGCCCTGGAAGCTTTCTCCCTTTGAGAATCTCCCACAAGACTGAAGCATTGTCAACCATATTATGACTTGAGACAGAAGTAGACACACTTGTAAGAGCTTGACAAGCCATATTCCCAACAACAGTTATATCACAATTTCTTCGATTTAGTTTATCAAGCATTGTCGCCAATTTAGTTGCTCCACTGGTGTCCTGACTTGACAAACCAAATTTCACTGGACCAATCCATAAAATTTTCTGGAAGACATCATGGGTTCACATTTGTTAGAAATGAATGCAGCCAAAGAAGTCCAAGAAGTTTTTTTTAAGACATCAGGAGTTCACATTTGTTATAAATTTATGTGGCCAAAGATATCCAAAGAACATGTTATCATCAAACAATATGTCCATAAGAAAAGAAATCAAAGAATTTAAATTTCAATATTCCCTTAAACAAAAAAACAAAGGATGATTCTAGCTAAGATTTAATTGACTTCAAAACACAGATCATATAAAAATATAAATAAAAAGAGCACATCAAGGAGAGAGAGCGTAGAAAAAGTTCCACAAGTAGATGGTGCATTACATTTTTCTGCACCCCATAAATAAATAACAAATATACATTTAATATTACTGTTGTTGAACTCATTATTATTATCTTTTCTACAGCCTATAATTTCGTTTTTTAGCTTTTATCATTTCAAAGAAAACAATAAATTGTATTTAATCATATGTTGTAACAGAAACAGAGTGAATAGAAAATGAACTTTATCATTTAGAAGGGGGAAATGATGACCATTTTTCATTGCATGCATGTCAACCATCAACTGAGGATCATAGTGACAGACGATGAGCATGAATTCAAAAGATTACAGGCTCCAGTATAACGATACAGAGAAGCTAAAGTTGTAAGTATTATCTTGAGATAGTGATATTATTTCCAGTTAAAAGAACCTTAATTATTTGATTGTTCAAGAATGAATTAATTGTTTTATACATAAATATTAATCCTTCTGAAATGTTGCCAATGCTGCATAAAAAAATCAAATGAAAAACATTGTTCAGCTAAGCTAAAGTTGTAACTACTATTTTGAGATAGAGATATTATTTCCAGTAACAAGAACCTTAATTCTTTGATTGTTCATGGATGAATTATTTGTTTTACACATAAAATACTAAACTACTAAACCTTCTGACATGTTGGCAATGTTGCATAACATAACAAAATCAAATGAAGAACATAGTTCAGCTGATAGTAATTTTTATGCCATAACCTATACATTTTAAGTTCATAGCTTACCTTGCATTCTGAAAGCAAGGAAGAAATTTCGTCCAAAGACTTTGGCCCAATATCAACAGGTACCCACCCTAAAGGAAAGAATACGGATATCAAAGAAAACAAATTAATATCTATTGAAACTATACAATGTCAGAAGACAGAAAGGAATAGTAATATCAAATGCAAGGAATTAGTAACAATCTGATGATTCACCCTCACAAAATCTTTCTAGTTAGTTTTGTTGTGTTATATCCAAACTCCATACAGGTCATTGACTAGTTAGTGCATTTAGAAATATAAGTACATCATCAAGCATATTTTAATAATGCCACAAAAGAAGAGAGAAACACAAGTATTACTATCCAGGCAAAATAAGTGAAATACATGACATTTGATAATTGGATACAAACTCTTGGAATATTATTAAGGAACCCAAAATAGCAAGATCAAGCATCACAAACGATTGCATTAACAGACTTTTTGGAGTGTGCTCACTAGTGGACCAGCTGTTATATGACTCATTCATTTTGGTACTTCATCTTGATCAGACATGAGTAGTGAGCCAGTAGGTGAATGCTTGCAAATAGAAGTTGAGGTGAGGGACAAGAACAAGAGTGCATTTCCAGAGGGTCACACACCATTAATTTTAGAGAAGCAGTTACAATTCCTATAAGAAAACTAAATAAAACTAGGGAATAAGGTACTAGACATAAACCATCTGAAAAATCCTAGAATAATCTAACAGGAGATAAAACTATAAATAAGAAAAACAATTGAGATGACCGATACAGGCAACAAGGTCAAACAATGACCAGAAAGCTCATGTGAGCAAATATGGCATGCCAAGAAAGAAATAGAAACCAGAAGGGATATGGATATTTGCATAATTTCATACACAGGACACTACAAGAAAAATGAGTTTCTTGAACTATAAATTAAAAATCCAACTATCCAAGGAGCTATTCATTGGTTAAGTAGTCTGTACTCATAAAACAATGTGAAGTAGAGCATGACAACAAAAAAGGGAAAATCTGGAATATTACATGGAACACATTTAGGGCTTTACATTATGGGGTACTTACGTGTAGATCCTAATAAGTGGACTTATTATCTAATAGGTCCTATGAAAAAATTTGTCATAAAAAAAGTCACTAATTGTAAGTTTTAGCGACAATTTATAAAAATCATGACAAAAAAGTCACTAATTATCAATTTTTAGCGACATATATAAAAAATTATCACAAAAAAATTCTTTTAGCGACAATTTTATCAAGATTTATTTTCAATGGGACTTTATGGGAATTAAGTACAACTATTAGGACCTATTGGTAGTTTACCCTTATATTATCATGTTTTGGGTAATATTGCGTCCTTATTTGTGTTTATTTTAATTTAGTATGCTGCTAGAAAAATATTTTTACATATTATTGGTCTTAGTAATCAACATTATTTTGTTAACTTTAAATTTTCTAGACATGGTTGTTGAGGTCATCCATAGGTCAAATTACCACACATGTTATGTTATTGGGTTTTACAGGGAATCTTTATTAGACCAATATTAATCTAGTAAGTTAATTTTTTTAATTTCGTTATTTTGAGTTGTATTCCTAGTAGAATTATGAAAAATCTAGTGGCCTATAAATATCCATGTAATTCTTCTACTCTATGGAGTTGAGTTTATGAACATTTGCGATTATGTTTGTGTCCTTGTGTGAATTTGCTTAACCCTTGTAAGGGCAAACCACTTCTTCTTCCTTTCTTTCTTCTCTTCATTTAACAAGGAATCTTAGAAGTGTTATCAAGTTACTGTTCACAGCCCCAAAAAGTGCACATTTAAAACCCAAAACCTCTTCCCCTTTTACCATTTTATGTGGAATACAACCATGATTATTCAACACTATAGTCTAAGTAAACTACCTTCACCATTATTGGATTTGTCAAACTTCTTTATTAATGCAATTTCAATGAATAGACTGATTTTATCAAATCAAAATATCCAACCCAAATTCAATTGCTAGAATAATATTAATAAAAACAAAAACAGTAAAGAGGATAGCTATTAATCTTCTACTTAACAATAAAACACTAGTGTATGATTAGTGTAAAAACCACAAAACCTACACATTTTTATGATAATCAAAGCCACATGGTAGTAGCTCAAGGTTGCTTAACCAATCAGATTAAGACGTGCAATTTTAATAATTTAACACAAAAAGTAATTAAATTCCTAGAACACAGAAAAGTTTCAAAAGAACCATCAATGCTTGATAATTAATTCATCAAAACGGAGGACAGTGTTTGTCACATTAAAAGTTGAAAAGATCCAACCTTACCATCCAAAATATTATGAGCAGGAAATAGTTCAATTCGTTTTGGGAGACGATCATTGATGCACCAAAAATCTTTTGGAAATAAAATTGGCATACTTCTGAACTTTGCAAACTGAGTTAAATTTAAAGCTTCTTTAATTGCTCCGCGTTCTACCAACTTCTTAGGAACAGGCAATCCTTGGGCATGCATTATTTGAAATGCCATCATTCCAACAAACACCAAACCATCACATCTAGCAGCTAAAAAATGTAAGGCAGCTGCTTTTTCTAAGAGTTTACCCCCTCCAATCTGGCATCCATTGCAGAGTATTAGTGATGAGAGACTGACAAAGTCAATGAAGATAAGCCCAAAGATTCATATAGTGAAAATATAGACTTTTAAAAAAAAATCAACTTTAATGCATACAAATGCTAGAGACATACAATGGCAATAAATTGTTTTTTGTTGGTTTTGATGGCCTTCTTTACTTGATACAGGCCCTCTTCAAAATGAAAACCAGCAACACATGCATAGCAGAAGCGAGTAATAGCAACAGTTGAGGCATGAATTCTATGAGATTGGGAAAATGCATCATTAACAAAGATATCGATTCCTGCTGATAATAGTTCAGCAAACTTTGAACAATTGGCAAGTTCCTCTCTGAACTGAGAGACATTTTCGAGAAGAAGAATATCAGTTTTCTCTTTGTCTTCCATTTTGGACTGCATGCTGCCAGAGACAAGTTTTGCTGGTGCAACTTTAAGTTGGAGAACCACAGACAGAAACTCTGAGACATTGAGTGCATAGCAATAGTAAGACAGCTCACAACTCTTCATGTAGAGGTCAGATGCAAAAGACATGATTCCATCACTTTTTCTCTCTAATTTTCCCATTGACATTATAGTTATTGTATTAGGTAAACAAAAACAACAGGATCATATATGCTGAAGCCTGAAATAAATTTTGACAATTCGAATGAATTACCTGTCTGATGTGAACCTATCCCCAAAAAAAAAGTACCTATCTGATGTGAGTTTTTATTTTTTAGTTTTTTGGTATTACTCAATAATCAACAACCTATTTCGTTAAAAACCATGTTAAGTAAACTTCAAGTGAATAATCTATTCGAAAAACCACCATGAACTAACAATCCAGAAGCAGGAATGGTTTTACACAAATGTACCTGCAACAGATTCTGCTGCAAGAAGCTTTGTATTGTTTTTCACACTCCAATTACTAACTAAAATTACTTTAGCCCCAGCATCATATAAGTATTTAATAGTGAAAAGTGCACTGCTGACAGATGGAGACTGCTGGTCCAGCTCTCCACGAAGTAGGATTCTAGAATCAAATCTGACCAATACAACTTTTCCAAGAAGCTCTTCCTTAGGAAAATTTCTAAGAGTTTGTACATCTGGAAAGGCATCCAATTCTGCGTCATCACAAGCTTTTTCCTTCAGAAAAAGGGGACCTGGATGAGAATTAATAAAATAGAAGAGCCAATATCACAAGTAACAAACAACCGACATAAGGCATCATTGATTGTGATGGACTAAGGTGCTCGAGCCGACAACCAATAAAACATGAACACAAAAACCTAATTGCACATTGTAGTATTAACTATTAAGTGACCTGACAGTTTTGGGTCCATCAAAAACAAAGGAATAGTGCTGTTGATTCCGAATCAAACAGTCATGTGTACCCATGGAGGGAATAGACTATGCACATTAATTTATTCTCACTTCGTGAAGAGTTTATTGCAAGCTAGAAAGAGGGAGTGGGCAACAGACAAATAGGATATACACTCATGAAACCAAAACTCGAAATTATGATCTTTCAAAGAATCAATAAAAGGTCCAACCCAACCCACCCTTCAAAAGGGAACAGACATGCACATAAATTGTTGCAAGCACATAAGGGAACAGCCCATGCAACAGCATAATCTGTCAAACAACAAAACTTTGAAAATATAATCTTGATTTCCTGCGTAATTCTCTTTCATTGCGATGCATGGTACTTAATGTTTTTTTATTAGAATACTGTCAAAACACAAAAATGACTAACATCAATCAATTGCTTTGCTTTAACTAAACATACTTGAAATCATAGTAAACCTGATATAATTGTAGTCAATTATATAAAAACATAAATCATTAATCAGAACAAAACCATATATTTTATTAACACTTAAACATAAAACCATGTTTTCCATCAAACACATAAATGGCAATGGCAATTGGTGACCGGATGATGAAAGTTGTGTGCACTAGTTTGCCTATACATGTGTAATAAGTGCACAACTAACTGCCCTTACTCTAGTGTCATGGTTCTTCTCAAATATATTTAATCTATCACCAAAACAAAAGAGAAAAAAAAAAAAAAAGTAGCAGGAGTTGAGCCTTGTGCAAGTTAGGCTTGGAAGATGATTCACTTTTAACAGGTTAGACTCAACTTGTAAATTAGCTTTTAAAAGCAAAGGGTAGAATATTATTGTGAAGTAAACCAGTAGAATGAAATGAGATCACCTTATATGGACGTGCAAATGTTTCAGCATGATCTAGCATCTCCCAATAACGTGCTGAGAAGTCAATTAGAAAACTTAACAAGGGTAACAAAGCAAAATTAATAAAGTTTTCAAGAATCAAGAATTGGTCAGTCAGTTTTGAGAAGTTACCTTGCAACGAAAAATGATTTCTTCGATATCTCCAAAAAGTTGCATATTTTCCATTATATAAACATGGTTTATGTTGAAGAAACATAAGTGAACTGGAAGGACAACTATAGAAACTTGAATTATTACTGAAGAGAGTTCCTTGGAATAGATTCAGGAGTTGACTCATTTCTTCTTGTCTTATTTGTCAAATAAGTACTCTGCATAGAACCAACATTTAATCACAAGCACGCACGCACCACACAATATAAGGAGAAAAATAAACACTTGCCCCAAAAGTAGCAATGTTAGGCAATAATCAATTGTATCAAATGAATGTTGATCTATTATAAAATAAAAATAAAAAATAAAATCACTACCTTGAAAATAAGAATGGCTACCATTGCTGGCCCTCTGCTTAAGGACTCAACTCTAGAATGCAACAAAGTTGAAGAATGCACAATGATATATGTAAGAGATATGTAACAATGCGCATACTAATTTTATGACCAAAATACTCATTCAAGAGCTGATTATTTTTACATATACGTAAGTGGTTGTATGTATATATCTTCCTCTTATGAAAAAATATGTGAGAAAATATATGCACGTGCCAATTTTATGACCAAATGAGAAAATATATACCTATCTCTCACATATATGGTTAGGTAAAACCACCTCTTGAATGAACATTTTTGTCATAAAATTGACATGTACAGGTCCTATGCTACTTTTTCATTCTCTTTTCATAGCAAAATGTTAACAAAGGTTGAGATTCAAACAAATCACAATATGGAGGAGCCAAAACGTAACAATTTTTAGTTAAGGGCTCAAGAGACAACAACCCTAGCTGAGGGGGTAACTTGTTGTCAAGCATACAATGTTATTTTATTTTTAATATAACTTTTCCAAAGTAAAGTTTGGGATCTAGCCTTTTTAGCCAAAAATTTAATATCAAAAAGTCAACTATTCTCTCTCTACTATTCTGCACTTCTTTTCGTAGAAAGCCAACACAGTCCTTCTCACTTTTCTTTGCTCTTCCTTTTCCTCACCAATCCCAAGTTCCAAATAACGTCTTAATATCAGCATACAGGAATTAATTCAAAAATCAACCAACACTTTGGAAGAAACTGAGAATTATGAAATAAAAGTTCTTATCAGTATTTATCGTGTGAATCTCAACAAAGTCTCTAGAGTTTAATGCTCTGTTTGCCTGCAAAGAAAACTTGGGGAAAGATAAACACAATAATAAAAGTAAATTTACTTTTTTTTTCCTGGTTTTAGTACGCTAACAGATTATACGAATTTCCATATCCCCATCCTCCTCTATGTCATTTTGGATTCTTGACTTTTCGTTGGAAAATAGAAGAAAATGCGCAGAAAATGCTAAACAAATTAAGCCATTTTCAAGCATCTTCCCTCACTCATTGCACGAAGGCAGTACAAAATAAACATCGAAACTGATTTCTCTTTTACTTTCCCATTTTTTTCTCAGCAGCCAAACATCGAGAGAGAGAGAGAGAGAGAGAGCATGTTACCTTCAACTTCGAGCGGCAGCTATCTGAGAAGTGGATGAGCGGTGTCCGAACTGTTGGTGGAGCCTCCTTAACAATTGCGTCACTCTCTGTTTAAATAATTGTCTCTTCGTTTTGGAAATTACATTTCAAGAGAAAGTTTTTTAATTTCATTTATTCTTTATAAATAAATTATCAAATTAATTAAATTTTTTTAATAATGTTAAATTCTTATTTTAATTAATAATTTTAATAATTTATCATTATATTAGCGAATGGTTAAGAATTTTTTTTTTCAATTAATTCTATTAAATAAAAAAAATTTGATAATTTTTTTAACGCAATTTATATTTTAAATAAACTTCCAAAAATATATTTGTAGTTTATCTTTTTAATAATTACACGAACACTCCTAAATTTTTAGGAAATGTCATTTGGGTAATTTTATTTACACAATGTATAGAGCTTGTTACATCTTAAATTTTCAATTTTTTTATTACACTTTTATCTCTTTTCAAATTTATCAAAAAAAATTTCAAACCACTAATTCTAATTTTTTACTACACTTATCTATTCACCACAATCTCTGCAATTGCCACCATTGTAATTGTGTGACCCTCATTGTCATCTTGGCAAGTCATTTTGCTACTTCCACCACCTCCAGTGCCATAGCCCATTGGAAATTTCTCTCTCTAACCCCTTTTCTTTCTACAATGTCCCCCTTTGTAGCTCATTGTCGCCCTTTATGCTTCTTGTCTCTCTTCGTCTATTGTCGCCGTCTCTTCCACTTCTCTCATGTCATCTCTCGTCGTTGTCCCCTACCACATTACAACACAGTCATGCTTTAAATCCCGTCTCCCGTTACACTTCTTAAACCCACCCTAATCGCAAACCGGCACTACCTTCCTTTAGCACCCTGAAAGTAAGCGGAAAAGAGCTCTGGAGAGATTTTCATATATGAAAAAATAAAGAAGAAAAATAAAAAGAATAAGAGGGTAATGATGGTTGCATTGGTCAGACGTGGAGGGGAGGGTGGTCGTTAGTGACAAAGAAGTTGTGGATTGGTTGCCAAAAGAAACGGCAGTGGTACCGAAGGTAGTGATTGGAAGTAAAGGCTATGGTTTGGGTTTTGGAAAGATAAAAGTAAGTTTGGTATTATTAAAAGTGTAATGAGAAAGGATTAAAGGGTAATTATACTTACACACGGTTCTAACTTATTACACCCCTCATTTAAATATATATATATATATATTCTAATTTTACCCATGTGCAAAATTACCTTCAAGAGCAAAAGACAAAAAACAAAAAGATTTGAATATCTCTTTACATCCACTTCACTTTAAATTGTATTTCTCTTCTTCCTTTCTTAATTCATTTTCTGTATTTGCATATTTCATTACAAAAGTGTGAATCTTAGTATTTTGATCAACATAAGAAGGCAATGTATGAAGAAATTGTGATGAATAACTAGCAAAAAAGTGAAATAATGAATTTCTTTATTTTATTACGTCTTCGAATCAAATTTGGATTTTGTTCGATACACTAAAACTAAAGAAAACCAAATAGTTCAGAGCCCTACTGCCAAACAAAATCAAATCGTGCAGATAGCCATTATCGAACAAAATTGCAACATCTTTACATCTATTGCCAAAATCATATAGACCCATTATATTCGGAATCCCACAAACGGACACACCTTGTATATTCCGTAGTTCACAACCTGTAGACACCCTATTTTTTATCGCCCGTAAGATTTGGGCATCTCCAATTGATCACCCAATGATAAATTCAGATGCTGTACAAACGCTCGATTTCCTCAATAGGAAGCCTCGATTTTGAGTGTCGAAAGCCCAAAAACCTTGCACCACTATTGGACCAAAACAGAATTTTCCAAGCCTGACCACTCAGAGGCCTGCAAGCCAACTAGTGGCCAGTTGGCCAAAAATTAGTGGTCAACCGTCCCCCTAGTGGCTGGCCGATCAGGTGTTCCGGTAAAGCAGATATTTACTGCCAGCTATCTCCCCATGTACATGCACTACACCAGCTGGCTCAATTCAGATATTTTCGAGAGATATCAGCTAGTTGTTCTATATATAGAGAGAGCTATACCTTATGTTTTTAGGTTAGAAAAATTTGTGAAGTGCAAAATTCTTGAAAATATCTCTCTCTCTCTCTACCTTGCAACCTATATGCACCCTACCTATACTCCCTAAACCAAATTTTTAGGGCTCTTTGATGTGGTTCTTAAGCTTGAATTTCAGCACTTGAGGGTAAGAAATTGTTGGTTTGTGAATCAAAGTGTTACTTCTCTTCAAGAGATATAGCTTCTAGCTTCTTTACACTACTTCTTTCCTAGCTCTACTTGCTATTTTTGGACTTTTTTTTTACTATTTTTATGGCCTGAAACTTGTGACTTAAAGCTATCAAAGGTAGAGGGATAAATCACCCTTTTTTGAACCTTATTTTCCAAGCTTTTGCCCTTGTGTTTCCCATCTTTTTTTTCAACTTTTTCTTACTGTTCTTTAGAGTTTTTCAGAAGCTAAAAATGTCGTTTTAAAGTCCCAAAAGTAGAGGAGTTAGCCACACCTCCTTAGGCTTGCTAACTAGCTTCATTTCCTCATTATTGTAGTTCACTTTTTCTAACTTTTCCATGATAATTTCAACACTGATTTTGGAAGTTTTCGAACTGTTTTAGTGTGTTTACTTCATTCATGCTTTGTATAGTATGCTAGTAGTGTTGTAGTCCTCATAGGTTTGGTAGTTTAAGCCTTAGACACTAACCTATTTGAGTTGATAGTATTTATTTTATACTTATCATACTTGTGTTCATACATAATCACCTCTGTACCCTCCCTCCTTTCTTGGCTTTTTATTTCTTTGAGAGTTGTTTCAAACGAATGTTGTTTAAACTTGAGAAAGAGACTCTTCCATGCTTAATGGTTTTATCTCTTCAGAGGTTCATTACTAAGGCATTACATCTCTCTCATGCTCAAAATAACTTCTTATTTGACACTTCTCTCCATTTAGTGGACTCAATTCTCATTTTTTAACTAAAATGACTAAATAATGGAAAGGTAATTAAAGAGGCAATAAATTGGACTAAAATTGTACAATATAATAAAAGCAAGTCGGGTTCAATCAGACGTTAATTGAACCCATTGAGTCTTGAGTTATTTCATACTTTTACTGATGATAATGGCTCAAGAATCAATGTCAACCACTTCCCTTGATCAATTCCATAATAGGGAGGAGATTTTGTTGGTCTTTCATTGTTACTTATTGAAACTTTGTCCCTCGAGTCATAAATCATCAAGCAATAAGTTTGCGTTGATTGATGATTTGCGAACCAAGTCCACCCCTTCTTCGATCTGTTTGATGATAAGGAGTGGCAGAGTGGACAAACATCCCCTAAAAATACTCTGTTTGTGCTCTGTTTCATGTCTGTTGCAGCAGGGCAGCGGCAAAAACTAGTAACCGGCCGACCACCTCACTGTACGCCCTACCATTTTTCAAGGCTAGCTAGCCACCTATTTTAGATCAGCAATACCATTTTCATAGCAGAACAGAGCAGAGGCTATGGTGAAAATAGTTCAATTTTTTAACTGCAAGATAAAAACATTTTGGTAACCAAACAGAGGACATTTTCGGGTGGAAACTCGTATTCATACATGAACGATTCATCGTTCCCCGTGGCTTATTAAAGTGTGTTAATGGCAGTATATGATAGTATATTGTACCTAGATCAATTTATTCCTTTGAACTTGTAATAGCCTAGTTAATTAATTTCATGTTCTAATTAATTAGTTAGATTGTTCAATTTGTAATAATTAGCTTAAAGTAAGACATTCATTCGGACCCTCTTATGCAAGGGCAAAATATGTAATATTGTGTATGTCTTCCAACCCCCATTTGTTTCTCCCTTTCATTTAATCGCTTATTATGTTTTAATTAGCATTTTCCATGACTTGCATCCATTCGTCTTGCATGCATAAGGTTTTAGCTCATTATACTAATCAATGTCAATTTCAAATTTCTTATTCGAATACGTGCTTTGTTGCATGCCTTGAATTGACTCGCATGTCATGCTAGTAACCGAGCTTAGTAGTTGTATTTTGTATGTGTTGCATTAGTCACTTGTATATTAGAGCATGCATTTTTCTAATTGTTTTATTTCTTTTGGCTTGCCTTGGAGTACTAGGCGAGCATTTATTGCTTTAGCATAATATATGCATGTGATTGTTGCTATACCATGAGGCTAAGTGCTTAAGTGACGTACTTGTTTGAATGCTAGTGGATGAAAACTTTTTCACTTAAGTTGGGATAATTCGATTAATGTACATATGAGATCACTTTTTCAAGTGGTGCATATTTAAACACTTTTCAAAAACAAACACGAAATCAAAGCGTTCCAACTTTTGTAAATTAGTTTATACTTGTGTGCGTCATGTAGTAAAGATAGCCTAATAATCGAAACAAGAGTATGTAATGTAAATAAGAATCACATCATGATTAGTAGATTTGATCGGGTGAGTAGAGTGCTCAATTCATGACCTTTCCCTCTCATACCTAAGTTTTGGAGCTGAGACACTTTGGTGATGACGGATAGGTGGCCTTTGGCACAAGTCTCGGGTTTCTTTAATTTTTTAGAAATATTTAGGTGGCAACTCTGAAATCTAGCAAAGCAATCCATTTTTGGCATTTTGATTCAAAATCGATTTTTCAAAAGAATTGTCAGATTTGAACTCATTTGTGTTTATCTATTTCACATTGCACTTGTGAAATCAGATTTAAAAATACGAGAGTTCGAACTGTAGGGCTATCGTATCCAAAAGGAGCACAAAAAGCAAGTTACACAACCGAACAATGGTCGTGTGTTCGGCGAACTAGTAACTGTTTGTAAAATATGGATCAATAAAAACATAAAACAAAATATTAAAGAATAAAATTAAAAAAAAAGTTCGCTAGAATATATCAAGATGGTTATGAATTAAAAAACAAAAACATATCAAACAATCATTTTAGAAGATGGTGTTATTGCTTGTCTTGTCACTGGAGTGTATCGTAGATAGGGTAATGGTTGGACAGTGTCGTTGCTGGGAAAAAGTTAGAAATGGTGGTCGGAGATGATTGCAATGACAGTTTAAAATGGTGAAAAGAATAAGAAAAATGATGGAGAAGAGAAAAATAAGAAGATGAGTATAACGAGAGGAAAGTAATGTTAGGGATAAAGATATAGTTGGTTGGTATATTGGGAAGTGTAAAGGGATTTTTTTTTAGGGTCCCTGATATTAAGATTTTATAGTATAAAGGACATTCAATATTTTCATAATGTCTAAAGTCTCTCAACATTGATCTAGAGAAATTTTAATCCAGAGAAATTCGCTCCAGAGAAATTATGGACTTCCCAAAGAATTTCTCTGTGTTGATTTTGACTAATTTTCTCTGGTTTCAAATTCAAATTCAAATTTCTCTGGGTTTATTTATAAACTAGAGAAAATTCAAATTTCTCTAGATTCATTTTAACCAATTTTCTCTAGATCACAATATCATTTTATGAAATCATTTTGACAGACCTTACACCAATTTCTCTGAGTTCAAATTCAAATTCTTCCTCTAGAGAAATTCTTTGATAGCCTTCATCATCATTATCTTCTTTCTACATCAAATAAGTAGCTGTAGTAACACCATGAAAGCTATATAAGCAAGAGCACTTTGATAGCATCAACACAAATACACAACATGACAAATGATTAACTGGAGGTAGCATGAGGCAATAACAAAGCTTCCAGAGAAATTTGAACAACCTAAAGACCTACCAGAGAAATTTGAACAACCAGAGAAATTTAAACAAACCAAAGACCTACCAGAGAAATTTGAACAACCCAGAGAAATTTGAACAACCAGATAAATTTGAACAATCCAGAGAAATTCTCTGGTCCAAACCATTGCAAGGTTTATGTTCTTAAATCTGTTGTTTAATTAATAGTTGGGGTTGATTCATTCAAATAGTTGTTGTTGTTGAAGGCAGAGAAAATGGTAAACAAATCAAAGAAAATTTTAAGTAAACCAGAGAGAATTTTTTTAGTTTGGAGAGAATTTCTCTGGTAAGCTAGATGGTTGTTGTTGTTGTTGAAGGCAGAGAAAATGATAAGGAATTTCTCTGGATATCTACAAAGCTGTATCCTCATGGGAAGCCACTGATCTTTCTCTCATATTTGGATTTTTTATTTCTAAATTCTTACACTAACAAACACACTGCAGACACATCCATTGAAATGAAAAAAAATCCTTTTTTTTCAATGGTACTTGAGATGGTGCAATCACGGTAGAACTGACGGTGGGTGTGGGCATAGAGGGTGTCTTGGTAACCGTCGATTTGACTGTTGTAAATGATCACACGGTCAGAGGATACACAAAGTGCAACAGCTTGGTGCATTTCACTTCCAGTTCTGTTCTCAATTTCGATGTCCTTTACCATGAAGTGCTCTCCATCAGCCGCTGTACATTTTTATAATTTCAAAATTTTAGTTTGCATAGTGTTTTGTTGGTAATATAATATAATATAATATCAAATAAGGATGATATGATACTTACACACTGTGGCGGTTTTGTAGGTATTGACACTGCCGACGAAGCTCTTGCTTTCAGTAATCTTGGTCTTGGTTGGTCCATCTCCGATCAGGAAAACATTCCTCATATGCTTTGAAACATTCATAGTCTCCACATAAACACCAGCCTTGATATAAATCACAAAAGTCTCATTGCTCTTCTTGGGTACTTTGGCTAAAGCTGCACTGATAGTCTTGTATTTACCAGATCCATCCTTAGCCACCACCACATTATGAAGCAATTTTCGTTGTCTATTGGCAACCCATGATGGAAATCCATCGCCTCCAACCTCTGCCGACTCCTGAGAAAGTAGGCGGCGACTCGAGCTAGGGAGGTCATAAGATGTCAAAGCATCAGCTGGAGTGTTAAGGAATGCTGGTGGTGTAGGCAAAGGAAGAAAGAGATATTGGAAGTGCTGCTCTGCAATAAAGCAGGAGAGACAAAGAGTCAAATTTCTCTGATATATGTTTAGGGACCTTAAACATCAAAAAATAATATTGTGGATCTTTTCCATTACGAAAAGAGAGAGGGGGACCTTAGACTAATTTTTCCAAGTGTAAATAGGCAAATTAAAATTTTGAACTTTTTAAATGGGTGTAATAAGAAAATTAGTGTATAACACATAGAATTATTTGGGATTAAAATTTCAAATTTGTAAGAAGGGTGTAAAAAAAGAGTATAAGGAGTTAATTTTATGGTATAAGTAAAAGAAAAATTATACATACAAGAAATTCACAAGAACTGATGTGACAATGTTATTATTGTAAATAAATCTATCTTCAATGATATTTTGTTTTGAAATAAAAGACCTACAGTGAGCGGCATTATTATGTATGAAAATTATGTATAAATTTTTTATTCATATATCATTACTCTAGAAGTACCCACATTATTTATACTAATTTTACCAATTTATTCATAACTTTTTTGGTAAATTACACACACACACACACACACACACACACACACACAAAACTTAGCATTTTGCCCTTGTAACAAAATAAGCCTTGAAGTTATAATTTTATCAATTTAAATCATAACCTTTTAATTTATTTTCAATCTAAACTATATGCATATTTTCATTAACTAAAACTAACTAAAAAATTGTATTTTATTCATACCTAACGGAAAAACATATTTTTTTATATATTTTATGTACACTTACATTGAATTTAATGGCTAATTTTTTTTCTCTGATTTTATTTAATGAAAATAAGAAAATGATTTAGATTAAAAATAAGAGAAAATTAGTCTAAGGTCCCTCTTCCATTTTTTATAATGAAAGAGATCCACAATATTATTATTTGATGTCTAAGGTCTCTCACAGAGAAATTTGATATCTCTCTCCCGCTACTCTTTTTTCTCTCTTTCATCGATCTCCATTACCAATTCAAAACCCTAGATCTTTCTCTCTCTCCCTCCTTTCCTAGATCTATCACTCTGTCACACACACACACACACACACACACACAAACACAAACACTCTGTCTCTAGAACTGACTCTGCTTGTTGGTGATGTCGAGAGAAAGTAACACAGTTAAGAGTAGCGATGGCGTAAAGCTAGACGCTCGGATCTTCAGACCAAGAAACAGGCAGAGGGAGAAGGAGGAGGAGAGCTTAAAGGGGGGTTGGGGAATTGTGCTAGTCCATCCATACTCTGTACCGGGAGGTAATCATGGTCTGATGAAGGGCATAGCTCGTGGTCTTGCCAACAGAGGCTTCACAGTTGTTACCTTCGACACGAGGGCCATTGATCGATACATCGACAGGCCTTCTCTCACCGGATCCTCTAAAGGTCGATGTGGTTGAACTAGATTTGACCAGTAAGTGCTTGGATTTTTGTAGAACTTTTTAGTTCATAAATTTGTGGGTCATTTGATCAATGGTAAATATTGTAGTGGGTAATTCCAGTCTTGTTCAGATTTGATCTTTTTGGTTTGTTTTAACTGATTAACAGTTGTTAGAATAAATTTATGTAATGATTGGTTTTTTTAAAATGTATTCGGGAATTTCTCTGGATTTCATGAAGTAATGTTATGTTTTTACGATCCAGAGAAAATTGGTTAAAGTGAACCCAGATAAATTTGAATTTTCTCTGGTTTATAAATGAACCTAGAGAAATATTTTTAGAATTTGAACATAGAGAAAATTGGTCAAAATGAACCTAGAGAAATTTGATACGTACGCCATTGATGGGTGAGTTCGAGCTCTGTTCTTCACCTTCGTTTGAATCTGAGTCTCGTAATCTATGGGCTCAAAACTCTTGCTTCCTCATTGGCGATTCTCTCAGTAATTCAATCATTCATCTTCATTTCTATTCTTAATCTATCTCTGTCTCTGTGTTTGTTTCTATTGATTTTAAAATCTCTCTCTAATGCAATGCAATAGTGTGGAATTACGATGAAAACAAAGATTCGGTGGCGAAAGTAAGGAATAGAGACTACATTACCTACAACACATTGAGTCCAGGGAGGCCAGAGAAATTTTCAAAATTTTTCTAGAGAGGTAATTTTGTGGGAAGTCTAGGAAAGGCTAGAAAGGCCAGAAAAATTTCAAATTTCTCTGGAGAGTGAAAAGTATAAGGAAGGGCAGAGAAAAAAATTTCTCTTGAGAGAAAGAAAGGCCAGAGAAATTTACAGTGGGAAGTTTAGGGGAGGTCAGAGAAATTTAAAATTTCTCTGGAAAAGAATTTCTCTGGACTAATTTTTTCTATAAAGTCGAATTTTCTCTAAATCAATTTGAGGGACCTTAAACATTATTAAAATATTGAATGTATTTTATGCTATAAAATCTTAATACTAGGGACCTTAAAAAAAATCCCCTAAAAATAAATTAAAAGATTAGAATTTAAATTGACAAAATTAAAAAATTAAAATGCAGGATTACGCTCTTATTCCAAATTTTATTTTTTGTTAAATTTAAAAAAAAAAAATCATTTTCAATGTATTATTTTTTAAAAAAGTTTTCTTCAAATTCAAATTTGATAATAAATAATAATAATAAAAAGACTCCCATTGATTTAATTAGAAATGATTTTTTTAAAATATTTTAATCAAATTTAAAATTGATAAAAAAAAAAGAGTGTTACTATTAGCACCCATCAATTATTTTGGACCCCTTAATTTTTAGCTCTTTTAATTATACTAATAATCCTAAACAAAATTACTAAAAATGACATCATTAATTTTGAAACACTCTATATCACAATTAAACCCACACATCCACTAAATCATGAATTAGGATTTATAAGAACACCTACCTCCATCACCACCCATCCATCTTCTCCAAATCCTAACTTCAAAACTTACATACCCTCAAAATCTTGAAAACTCTTTGGCGGTAATATTCGAGCGGTAACAGTAATAACCATTTGATTACCTGTATTTCTCCGATAATGATAATGAGTGAAAGTTTTTTTGACAACCACAATTCCATGGGATGAAAAGAGTATAACAATAAAAGTTTATGAGAAGTTTATAACTTTGATGGTGTTCTTAGTTTAGAAGAGATTGGCCTTATTAGAGTAAGTTCCTTAAAAAAAATAGCAAAAATAATAAAATTTGTTCGTCATTTTTTTGGGATTGAACTCTTGAACATATGACCGAAATTCGGGAACACAGGCTGAACATTGTTTATTTGTTTGAAAACCGATAACCGAACATTTATTATTTGTTTGGAATCAGGTTATCGAACATTAATCACCGAAGAAAAGGATGACGCAGCAGAGAGAGAAAGAGCGCATACCAACTGTGACAATGGTTAAACCGAAAAAAAAGAATGAGACAACAGAGATAGTAATCACACTTAGCTCTTCTTCTTCTTTGTAGGTTTTGTTAAGGATTTTAGAATTTTTTTTTTTTTAGGCGTGAAGGTATGCATTCAATTGAATATGTGAAATATTTTTAGAAGGATAATTTATGGAGAGAATTTTTTTTGAAAAATTTCAAAATTTATAAATAAAATTTTTAAAAAATAAGAAAACTAAAATAATAGATGGAGTGTTAATACCACTTCTCAAATATATATATATATATATATAGAATAATGTTGTAGAGCACTAAATTGGGAGCTCTAGAGCATCACTAATGATGTGGCACAATGGCCCCCACCAAAGTGATGTCATGTTCAAAAATGCTTTAGACCACTAATTAGTGGTGGCTCTAATGATGTAGCAATGGAGCCCCACCCACTGCCACATGTGTTTTGTGCCTTGTTTGTTTTTTTTTTCCTTTTTTTTTTTTTTTTCAGTTGCCACCTCACTAATGGTGAGATTAGTGATGACAGTTTAGTGGTCTATAGCATTGCTCTGTGATGTTTTGACTTGAGTTTATTTATTTATTTTAGTTCATTAGAGCTATTAGTGATCCAAAAATTAATGGATGAATCACCACTCATATATATATATATATATATATAAAGTTGGAGAAGCTCTAACATATATTTTATTAAAATAAAATTTGTTAAAATTGTAAACGCCATCTCAATCAGCAATTTTGTTAGATTTGAAGAGTGACGACGACAACAAGAAGGCATTCAATCTCCGGCGATCGCCCAAAGAGAGAATGGGATTGGGCTTCGTCGTCGGCGTCCTCGGAGTCCTGATCCTCTCTCACTCAGCCTACTCTACCATCCAGTGTAACCCCTCTCTCTCTCTCTGTCTCTCTCTGTCTCTCTCTCAAATTCAAAACTAGGGTTTCAATTTCGTCTCAATTGGCTCGTTTGATTTAATTACAGATAGGTCTCTGCTGAAGATCACCGAGGACGAGTTCTCTGGACCACCTATGAACGTAATTCTCTCTCTCTATATTCCATATCTAGTATTGATTTACTTTCATGGGTTTGTGACGTTTATAAATCTAGGGTTTTGCTAATGCAGGTGGTTGGTGAGCTGATTTTAGGGTTGGTTATGTGTATGTGGGCTGCGTTGATCGTTCCAGGGAAATTTCTCTCGATACTTCTCGATTCTGACGAGAACAGGTAATGTAATGTCTGTTTATTATTGAATTTGGTTTTCAAATAAATAAGTTGTTTTTTTGTTTCAATTAGCAATTAGAACAATAAATAAGGTGGGTTTGTGCTGTTTTATTGAGATCCATGAAGGCTTACAGTAATTTAGGTGTAGTACAATGCCATCTCCAGCCTTTGTAAGTCAAAATTTTACTCAAATTTGAGTAAAAGCTGTATTTGATATGCAGAGCAGAGTGGTAGATTTGAGAATCACAAAAATACCTTGAAACTCGTTTGGATATAAATTGTCACATCACTCTCTATTTCTCTGTACATATTTTCGTAAAAAGCTAAGTAAAATAGTCAATTTCTGAACAGGTAAATATTTGAGTCTCTCATGGTTTGGGGAAAAATTTGAGTAAAACTCCATTTGGTATAAGTTTGGGGCAAGAAGTGGTGTTTGTTTTGAGTATTTGTTATCCAAATTTAATTTGATATAAGTTTGAGTAAAGATTGGAGATGCCCTAATCTCTTACATTTACCACCTCTCCACAGGCTGTCCCACTTAGAACACGGCTTCCTCTTCACTCTAAAGTCACTTACATACTTTTTAAAATTTCATATTAGGTGGATATTTGATTTCAAATTGTTTGAAGTAGTATAAAATTCATAATAATGCCCTCAAGGGATAAGAAATTAACAAATAATCTTGTTTAGAAGTATTGGCATTTTAGGAAAGAAAAATATTTACATGGCCTAAAAGCCTCGGAGGTGTTCTGTCTTTATATAGATGTTGTTTGGCATGTGCTAAAATGGAAAATGTTTGGGACCCCCTTTTGGGGAGACCCCCACCACCCCTACAGTGATGTGGATCAATGATGTGTTTGTATTGTTTTTTTTTCTTTCTTACTTTGACCAATCACAAGTAAGTGGGGGTTGTGGGGGTGATATTTTGTGAGGGTCTGAATCATTACTGGTGCTAAAATATTTGGATTCCATCACTTCTTATTTGAGTCACATTACCTTTCTACCACATCACTTCAATCCCAATTCACATTTTACATTTTTTCGTAAAAAGTCAAAAAGCATACTAATTTAGAATTTCCCAAACAACCCCTATATATAATGACGTACTAAGAAGTACAGGCACAGACACGTCGGGAATGTTAGGGTGAACAAAAAAAGTATATTATATAGATTTTTCATTCAAAATTTTTGAGATTTACAAAGTGAACCCAGTGAAATCAAGAAACATAAAAACAAATTTACTGGTTTCACAAATTGACCCCCCAATAGAATAACAGAAAACACATAAAATCAAACTTTTTGTGTCTTATAAATTGACTTGGGGAAACAAAATATCTCATACCTAGAAACATATTCAATTTAACCAACTGTTTGTATTTATAAATGTATATGTGTAGCCAAATTTTCATATATTGATATATGAAGAATCATTTGCATTTTGTTTTGAGCTTTTTGGAGTTTTTTTGTGTTGAATTTTTTTATTTTTTATTTTTTTGGTTACATATATCATAAAAGAAATGTTTGATAACTTAAATAATGAAGTTATCATTTAGTGATTTTTGAAAATGAAAATTGTCGAGGACAAGTGTAAATTTTACTTTAAAAAAAGAATAGTATTTATGTCCTAATTTTTGTTTTTACATGCAATTTGACAAGTTTAGTTACTTTTGTCGATGTGATTAGAAATATATAAAATTTGAATGTATTCTGTTGAAGTTTATTTTGATGGTTGTAATTTATCAAAAAAAAAAAAGAAAAAGAAAAAAAAGTTGATTTTGATGGTTGTATAACTAAAAATTTTACATGATGATTGTATAACTATAGTTGATTCTGTGCTTCCCCCTATCCTTATACTGTATTCATTATGTTCATCTGCCATAGGATATAGGACGGGTAGTTTCTTAAATTCCTCAAATCATGAAGAATCAATTATTTTCTCCACGAAGTTTGAGCTTCTACTTCTTGAAATAGTTGAGAAAACACGTTTGTATCTCTTCACAAGCAATTCTTTATGCATCTTATCACTGTTAGAATATTTTTATCTTCACATTTGAGGCATTGTTATCGATGTCAAGACACAATCATATGAGTTTTACTTTGTGAATAGAGCAAGGCAAATGAACTGACATTTTCATCTATTTACTAACATTATTTTTACCTAAGTTTCAATTAATTTTAAGAATTAATTAATGAGAGAGTGTCTTTTGAAATTCCCTGTATGAATAGCAAGTAGAGCTCTATATCACTGTGCATGTGTTTTGACAAAATTCTCTAGTTTGGAAATAAGTTTTGATTTATGACAAACTTTTCTTGTGACATAGGTGACCCCAGCCTTTTATGTACAGTCTATCCTGTTAATATTGTAATACCAATTCCAACATTGTTTTTGAAATTCAGACAACTTAGACGAACTTGGAGGACGGCTAGCTCATCACTATATGAAAGAAAAATCCTGCTTTTGCTTTTTGTTCCACATCTCCCGATAGATCTTTTCATGAATATAGTTAGAGATACTATAAATACTCAGTAAGTATGGAAGTGATGGAAGTCCAGTAGCTCTTTCAATCTTTAGCATATATTCCTCCACACTTTCTTCTTTATTAATAAAATTTCTTGTTGGCTTTTCAAAAAAAAAAAAAAAAAAAATCTTTAGCATATATTGATAGCTCATTTTTATTTTATTGTTGTGGGGAGGGGGGATTGCTTCTTAACTAGTCTCCTTAAATACCCGCTAAAATTGAAAAAGAACAAAAAAAGTCAAACATCTTTAGGGTGCACTGTACAAACTCCAAAAGGAGTGAACTGCTGAATTGCATCACAAGATGGTCAGGTCATTTTGCATGATGGAGAACAATTTTAGGCTAACCGGCTAACTCTAATGAAATATGAATGATGATATTTTATAGGTTATACCAAATAGCTGTTTAAGCAAAAAGGGCCACCTGTGAAGGACCATAGAGGGTTCTATGTGGAAATTGTTGATAATACACAACATATAGCTAGCTTGACGGAACCAATTGATTTGTGTATTAGATTACAAATTGAGAGGAATCGCCTAGGAAGCACGGATACGGATACAGGATACGGATACGATACGATACGATACGATACGATACGAATACGGCGATACAACAAAATTTGAAAAACTAGGATACGGGTACGGCGGGGATACGTTCGTAAAAAATATTATTTTAACAATTTTTAGTAATGAAGTATGCATAAAAATAAAACCTAAAGCAAAAGACAACTTGATAAAGAAGAAAAATTCTTATAAGAGTCTTCAAGGTCAATAGCTTCAACTTGTTCCCCTTCATCAATGAATATCACATGACCTTAGCTAAAGCCAAAAAAAATTCTTAAATAAAAACTTCAGCAAATATACTTTTTTAAGTCATCAATGATAGCCTAGGAAGCACAGATACGGATATGGTGATATGGGGATATGGATATGGCGATATGTCAAAATTTGAAAAAGTATGATACAGGTACAGCGGGGATACATTCGTAAAAAAAAAAAAAAATTATAATTTTAATAATGTAATATGCATGAAAATAAAACTTAAAGTAAATTAATAAATAAAAAGAGGGATTCCTATGAACCTAAAAGTTCTCAAACATTCATAAAACATCCAAAACTAAAAGCAAAAACAAATGCAAATTAAACATCATCCTTACATGCCAACACCAAAAAAAGAATGAGAGCAGAGAGAAGAAATGTGAGAGAGTAAGAAAGCGAGAGAGAAGTGAGAGAGACAACAAGGATACATCAATTTGACAAATTCCATTACTTTTAACTCTCACTATATTCCTCTTATCAAAGAACTAAACAAAATATTATAAGGAATATGTAACTTCGAGTATCCGATACTTCAAAATTAAGTATCCGATACGTATCCGCGAGTATCCGAGGAGTATCGGTATCCGATACGGATACGTCACCCTTTTTGAAGTATCCGTGCTTCATAGGGAATCGCGGATTAGTTTCCTTAAACTGCAAATGACTTGTTTTTTCTTTATTTTCTTCCAATTTTGTTCTTCCTCTGTATCTTTTTAAAATATGAGAAAAATAAATCTACTGTATTCGAAGCCAATAGTTAAACCAAGCCTAGCTGCATGTGTGAAAGCTAATACACAATCTTCAGGCCAGTAGAACCTGTTAAGTATATGTTCTGTAATAGTGAGTTGCACCACTAATTCTCAGCCTTTATGTTTATTTTTTGTCTGATGATTTAACTTTAGAAATAATTTGTGAAGACCTATATGATTATATTAGCTTTGCTATTGATCTGGAAATGAATGGATAACGACTTCAAATTCCTGTTTTCTTGAGTGCAGGGTAGTATCTTTACCTGCGAATATGGATTTCATGATCTTCAACCATCGTGGAAAAGCATTTCCTTTAGATCTTGATATGAAGTTGAAGTGAAACAAAAAAAATGACACAACTTGTCTAGTATTTTGGAAGTTAGAGATGTTTTGACAGATAAATCTGATTGATATTTGCTGTTAGTGAAGTTGCATTGTGGATTCAAATGGATATTAGACACAATACAGAGAACTGGACCGTCGTGGTTGTTATTTTGACTGAAACTTTCAGCATTTTTTATGAATTTCAATTTTTGTTGTGAAGGTCACAACCGGTTTGGCTATGTTCAAAGCAAAAACAGAAGCACGGGAAGCTTGTATTTGATGTTTGGGATATTTGTTATTTAAGAGTTGAACCTCAGAGGGATCAATATCATTGATACCTTCTAATGCCGCTTATCAAAACCATTGATAAGTTAGAACTAGGCCTTTGCATGGTTGTTATTTTGACAACGAAAACGTCATAATTTTTAATGAAGTTAATTTCAATTTTGTTTAGGTTTTCAGCCGCTTGAGCTAGTATCATGATGGGCTGTAGTTTATGAAGCTAGTTACTCCCAACTTTTTTCATTTTGAAAATCATGATGGGCTGTTTGCATAGTTTATGAGGCTACTCACAACTTTTGTAATTTTGAAAATCTGTGCTAGATTGTTTGAATGGACTTCATCTGAGGCAAAAGTAATTCCTAGAATTTTTTAATTATTTTTTATTATTAGGTAACAGGGGAGTTGTTTTTAGATTCAAATTTTTGTTTCAACTTTTAATTTGTTCGAAGTGACACTAAGTGACACTAACAAGTTAAAAAGTCCTTTAAAAAATTAAAAAGTCAATAATTTATGTTAAGAAGTTAAAAATTTTCTGTCTCTCTACTTTTTGTATTTTTTTTCGTAAAAAATTTAAAAATTATTCTAAATATATTAATTTTTTTATTTCATATTTTAACTAAAAAATTAAAAAATTACCATCAGTTGCGTTCTCTTCTTCCCCAAGAAGTTAAAAAATTACTATCAGTTGCGTTCTCTGCTTCCTAGCACAGCAGGAAGAGATGTAAGTGAGAACCATGCAGGCTTAGCCCGTTATTCTACGAAATGTTGAAGAAAGAGAAACAAATGGAATATTTCTCTTGATTTTTCAAGAGCAGAACTTCAACCTATTTTCTCCCTCCTGCCAAACAGGGAAAACTTAAATGCTAGACACGAGCCAATCCGATTTCATTCAGCCATATTG